>JACCPG010005777.1:0-38016 GCA_016069955.1 Drepana arcuata | reverse complement strand
AAATCAACTGGCGTGAATGAGGGCGTGATTGTAAAGATGAAGAAATGCATGTTACGTTGGTTTGGACACATAGAAAGGATGAGTGAAGAAAGATTGACGAAACAGATATACAAAGCAAAAGTGTGTGCAAGAAGAGGCAGGGGAAGGCCACGTTCCAACTACCTGGATCAAATAGATCGGACTCTGAAGGACGAGAACGTTAGGAGTACTCGAAACCGACGAGCATTTATGAAGAGATTGATGAATGTAGACGAAGCGAAAGAGGTATGTAAGTCTAGAGAGAACTGGCGCTCTATACTCTCTGCCTACCCCGTTAGGGACTTGGCGTGATGATATGTATGATTATAAAGGAATTTCTTTCAATAAAAATAACGAGGGTGTAATTGTAAAGATGAAGAAACGCATGCTACGTTGATTTTTACAAATAAAAAAGATGAGTGAAGATAGATTGACGAAACAGATATACAAAGCAAAAGTGTGTACAAGAAGCAGAGGAAGACCACGTTTTAACTACCTGGATCAAATAGATCGGACACTTAAAGACGGGAACGTCAAGTGTACTCAATACCAGCGAGCATGTTTAAAGATACTGATGAATGTGGTGGAAGCGAAAGAGGTATGTAAGTCTTAAACTGGCGCTCTATTGGACTCTATTGGACACACACATTTCTCACTTAATCTTTATTTTATATTTCAGATTTGTATCCTATTTATATCTAGAAAATATGAAATGACTGACTGAAATGAAGATGAATGAAAACTATGCTGTTAATTAGTAACTTATACTGTACAATCGTATAATCTCCCCCACGGGACAGGCACTGCCTAGTGGGGGGGGGCAGATATATATTTGTAATTTTTTTTATTGAATAAAGTACATTAAAGTAATTTAAAATACATTTTTAAATATATATATATAAAAACATATTTTAAAATATAAAATATAGGGGCCCACCGGTATCGGGATCAGGGTCCAAGGTACCGGTGGTTAGGGTCCCAGAGAAAGAAATCTCCTCACAATACGTGCCGTTTCGAGCAGTACTGCTATCTGCATCAGGCACTTGATCCGACTGTCTAACGAGAGCCTCTTCAGGTGTTATTATTTATTATTATTATTCTCACTGGCTACCCCGTTTAGGACTCGGCGTGATGATATATATATAAATACGACAATCGATGTAGAAGCCTATTAAGTTCTGGTAGAGCCTGATAGTTTTCTTACAGCATAGAGTTGCTACCAGTAGGTTCGAGATGCATTGAAATACGTGTACTTGAATATTATGTGGCACAATATTACACATTAAAATGTATAGAATAGAATAGAATAGAATAGAATAGAATACCTCTGAATCAGAATGTATCTGATTGAGGGACAAGTATCCATGCGAAAAATAAAAATGACAATATAATATCTCACTCTTTTCACGCCGGCCCACAAGGGTCTCCGGAGAGTTAGGCAGAGATAAATTTTAGGTACTAATGTGACAGATAGCCAGTCCATCGCCGTTACTCAAGCACGACTATACATACGCCTTTGAATTGCTTCTCAGACGCATGCAGGTTTCCTCTTGATGTTTTCCTTCACCGTAAAGCTCGTGGTGTGACTAATCACTGTACTTATGGTCAGAAAAACTCATTGGTACAGTCGGGATTCAAACTTGCAATCTTTGCGTTGCGGGCGACTATTCAGCCACCACGGCACATGTAGTCTCATTCGTTGCTTTAAATAGAGTAACTAGTGCACTCTATCGCCATATCTAGCAGGCAATGTTATTATGTAGTTACTGTTTACTTATTCTCACGCATGTAGGTATAGGACGCTGATGAATGGACGCCATTTTGGAATTAATTCCGTTATCCTACGATAGGTGGCGCTCTTAAAATAAAGTTATATTTATTTTCGCTATATTATGTTTATTATCTGTGCCCCGCCGTTTCAAACGAGTCTTATTTCATTGGTAGTGGAATACCACCTGTGTTTAAATCCAGCTAATTAATGTATCTTTGTGCCCAATTACATCTAATTTCGTTCAGCCGTTCTGGCGTGATTAAGGATTGAGTTATCAGGATATTGATGTTAGTGACACATTCACCTTAAGGTTTATTATAGTTAAGTTATTACGACGCGCGAGGGTCGGCAGAGCCCGAGAGGTACCCATTGTGTTGCAAGCGTACATAGGCGGCGGGAACCGCTTACCATTAGGCGGGTCACAGGGTCGTTTGCCAACTTATTGGTAAAACTAAAAAAGGTGTAATGGTTTTTTTGTCGAAATTAAGATAAAAAGTTTTCGTAGAGTATTACTTCAGAATTTCTTCTCATACGTATTCAGGTTTCCTTTCCATGTTTTCCTTCACCGCATTATTCGTGGTGTGACCACTGTCCAAAATTTCAGAAACACTCATTTGTTTACCTGCCTACCCCTTCGGGGACCCTTGTGGGAAGGCGTGAGGATATATTATTATATTATACTCATTTGTACAGTCGGGATTCGAACACGCATCTTTGCGTTGCACGCGACTGCTCGAAGAACTCGGCTACTACGGCATAAAATAATATATCCTCACGCCTTCCCACAAGGGTCCCCGAAGGGGTAGGCAGAGGTGTATAGATAATACCCACACACCCACTTTCCGCCAGAGATATATTTGCCAACGTTACTCAAGCACGACTATACATACCTTTGAATTGCCTTTGAATTTCTTCTCAGACGTATGCAGGTTTCCTCTAGATGTTTTCCTTCACCGTAAAGCTCGTGGTGTGACTAATCACTGTACTTAAGTTCGGAAAAACTCATTGGTACAGTCGGGATTCGAACTTGCGACCTTTGCGTCGCAGGCAACTGCTCGAACCACTCGGCCACCACGGCTTTTTCACGGCATAAAAAATATGTACAATTTTGTTACATTCTCTGTAGATAGTATCTTACGTTCCCTCAATAAATTTAATTAACATCCAAACAACACAGCCTACATAAAGTGACAGTTTACATAATACTAAGAAAAAAGATGGCAGCAATTAATTATTCGGAACAACAGCGATACGATAATTATGTCATGTGCATGTTACTCTATTATGATACTTATAGGCACAGAGACAAGGGATACATTCCTGTGAAGCCCATTTTTAGATAAAAGATATAAGCCCAGATAATTACATGAATTGCCTCAGTGATCTGAGAAATACTAAATGGTTGTGTTATTTCGCTGTTGTATTATGAAATACTCTTATTGTCAAGCAAAATCTTGGCATTGAAAACCCTACCCATGGTAGTGGTTCTCATCTGAAGGGTTAGACAGAGGTGTATTGGTAGTACCCACACAACCAATTTCCGCCAGAGATACATTATATGTGCCAACGTGACAGATGGCGTGTCCATCGCCGTTACTCAAGCACGACTATACATACCCAATTGAATTACTTTTCAGACGTAGTATGCAGGCTTCCCCTCCTCGATGTTTTAAATTATTCAGAAAAACTCATTGGTACAGTCGGGATTCGACCCTGCGATCTGTGTCGCCGCCAACCACTCGAACTACCACAACTACAATAGTCTTACTCGCTAAGCTTATATTTTCCTCTACATTTCGGTGAATATAACATTTTTAGATGCATTTATGACATATAATTTACTTCTTATTCTTTTGCCTCTAAAAAAGGGAGCCAATGTTTAACAAGTCATACGGACTTGAAAACGATGGTAACGGTAATTTTATATTTTACATGCGAGACTTAATAGTGTAAGAAGTAGTTGATGATTTTTGACTTAGATTTGGTTTGATATTGATGGATTGTATTAAATAAGTAGCTACTATATTGTATTTTAACGATGTAATATTTACGCTGAAGTTTTTACCGGCAGTGGCCATAGAATATAAATACATGCTAATTGACTTGAAAATTGCCTATTGACAGTTGATAGATAAATCATTACGTTTCAATCTTGAAGTAATTTAAATCTTGAAGTACATAGACATACGTCTGGATCATAAGATACTAACTTTCACAAGAAATGGTTGGACCATATGTATGTCACGATTATAAACTACTTAAAATATGTACTTGTTAGAAACTACAAATTAAAATATCGTTAGCAAGAAATAAAGTTCCAGAAACAAGTGTTTTGATAACAACAATGATGGCTTTGTTCATACACACAATGGCCCCTAGCCAGGCTGGAATATTACCAAGGACTGCGACCCCAGTTCCCACGCCATAACTCACACCAACAAATTATGGGAAATTTTACATTTAAGGATGTATTGCTCAACACTTACACCGCAAAATTCCCGAAAAGGCAACCGAAATTAAAACGGAGACTTAAATTAATATCGTCCAATCTAAAACCTGGCAGGTTTATTTAATTGTGACATTGACTGGCGTGGGAAACATCTCGCAAACAAGACGCCCCTGAATTAGCTAACAATAAAAAACAATCGCCCAATTAAGAACACTCACAATACATCTAGATCCATATAAAACACGGAGCCCTAAAATGCCCAATAACGCGTCAAAACACAAACAAATTTAACAAATCGTCTTGTACAATTAAACAATTGATATCTTACGGCACAGGTAAGTATATGTAAAGAAAAAAAGATTTTCCGTTTTAGATAATGAAATGACAACAATGGATGGCGTAAGTTTCGCACGGCGGGTTTGAGTGGGGCTGTATTTTATATAGGGGACCGGCGTATTCCGTGGCACCGGGCGCCGCTATGCCGCTGTGGCAGCTCTGTCGACATGACACTCCTCGTGTTCCTCGCGTGTCTCGCCTTAACAACTGCTACTCCAATTAACACAAACACCACCCAAGATGCCACCACTGAAATGCTTTCGACCAACTCGACTAAGGAAATCTTGAAGGCCAGTGAAACAGGAGATCCATCTAAAGTTGATATAGTGAAACAGATTAGGCGCGTTAACGAGGATGGCTCGTACACAATTGGTTACGAAGCCGGCGACGGAACGTTTAAAATCGAAAGCAGAGATGTTTTGGGAAACGTGAAAGGAACTTTCGGATACATTGATAAAGATGGAGAAGTGAAACGCGTCACCTACTCTTCTTCAAGCGATAGCACTTCTGTACCAGTTTCTACCAGCACAACGCCTAGTACCCCATCTATGGTAGTTAGAGTGAACAAGACTGTTTCGTCGACCACACGAAGACCTCTCGCAACTATAGTGTATCCGACCAGAAGTAGCTACACAACAAGAGGAACAGTGATTCAAGCAATACCTAGAAGGAGGGTTTCCGGCTCATCACGATCCTCTATGTCTGAAATTACAACCGATACGCCGAAAATTGAGGACACAACGAATAATTTCAACTCCTATAAATCAAAAACCGAAGAAAGCCTAAAAACGAGAACGCAAATTCTTAAACCTATGCCTGTTGAAGCAAAAGACGACCTAGTTTCAAAACAGACAACAACCAAATTCCCACAAACTATTAAACCTGTATATGAACACGTTACGGAGACACCTCCGAGTGAACCTGCCAAGGCGAATACGATTCGGAGAGAATTGACGGAAACGAGTCCAAACCCGCGCATGATTAGCCTACAACAATCCGTAGGCGACGATTCCACCGACGTCTACGGCAGTCATTTATCTCTCGGTACCGTTAGACCATTGTTTACCACAACTACACCTCGTCCAAGATTGGTACCAATACACTCTCTAGTAGCTGCAAGACAACGAATTCATCAGCAGTACCAAGAACAACCCCTTGACGAGGAGGAAACTACAGTGGAAGCGAGTACTGGACGTGTGTTCAATGTGGATAGCGCAGTGACAACAAACGCAGTTCCCATTCATATTACAGACCAGAGAGATCCAGAAGACCATGAACCCCAGGTATACCAACAACCTATTTACAGGAGACCGTCAACTGGCATTCAGTTCCGTACTCGTGAGTACTTAAGGGATAACCCTGGCGCAGCAGTGCCTATTGGAAACCAACGGCCCTTTCTCCAATACGAGTACCAGAACAAAGTACTGGAGCCGCAGGTTTTAAGGGAAGCTTCACCGGACACAAAGCCTGTAGAAGAAGCAACGGAGCCACCTTACGAAGTGAGACCAGTGTCACGTGTCATACCTGTTGACGACAGAGGGACGCCTATCCAGAGATACCAACCAAGGTACGTGAACCCTTACCGATCTAATCCGCAACCTCTAATTATTCAACGCTACGATCCAGTCGAGGAAGTAGGTCCTATATCAGCGCCTGTGAGCACTAGAGACTTAAAACGCTTGTTACAAATTCTGATCTTAAGGCAGAACCGCTTACAAGCGATAATGGATCAGATGATGCCGGGCCCGCCTTTGCCTCTGTATCGCCAGGAGCCGGACTACAGGTATCAGATGGCGCGGTATGACGACGATCGTTACGACTATCGGTACGATCCTCAGTACCGGCAGGATGTTTACTCAAATCAGATAGGATATGATAACCAGCAGTATGAAAGCCAGAGATATCTTCCTCGTAGAAGACTGTATACGAGACCGTATGACAGCACTGGGGCGTCATCCAACCGTATTGAGGAATCGCCAGAGTTTCTCCCTCCAGAGATCCGGGAAGCATTGCTACTTAAGATGCTGATGCTAGCCATAAGTCCCGACTATGTGCCCACCCCTGCTCCCCCCACCGAGCTCACCACTGCTGCACCACAGAGGAAACCAGTCCGAAATGTCCAGATACTAGGCGAAGAAGGCTCGGAAACTAAGCCTATGTCAAGGCACTAAGGTACAAATTTAATTGTCTCTAGGCTTAGTTTTACGAGTGATACTAATGATAGAATACTCACGATATGTAAATATTTCTCTTTAAGTTTTTGTGCTAATATTACTTTTACAAATAACTTTGTCGTTTCATTGTTAAAAACACCCAATGATATCATAGTTACTAGAGGAATTCTTAAAAGCAATGAACCTTTATTAATTCCAAACTTGCAATCATGAACAAATATAAATTTTGCAAGATGCAATTATGCACTATTTTGTAAAAACAACTGAAGGTCGGCTAGAAATGTTGCATATATATTTTGTACGCATCTAGACACAATAGGCAGCCTTCACGGTGACACGCACCTCACACAAAACATATTTAAGGGGTAAGTAACCACGTGTTTTGAAATTCTTTATTAGCTTACAAATTGGAGCAACTTCCGTAACGAAGCATTGTAACTCCGCCCTATACATGACGTCAGACGCTCGACTAACACGAATTATTTATCAGTTGTCCGTGATGACCAAGTGGTTTGAGTAGTCGCCTGTAACATTAAGATTGTAAGTTTTAATTCTGTTAATACCATTCGGCTTTCTGGTCTAGCAGTCATAGCTCCTAACTGCGAAGTTTGAGATCGCGGGTTCGATTCCTCGAGGGCAGATATTGGTGTCCCTTAGTCTTATAATATATCCTCACGCCTTCCCACAAGGGTCCCCGAAGGGGTAGGCAGAGGTGTATAGGTAATACCCACACACCCACTTTCCGCCAGAGGTATATTAGGTGCCAACGTGACAGATGGCGAGTCCATCGCCGTTACTCCAGCACGACTATACATACTTGAATTTCTTCTCAGACGTATGTAGGTTTCCTCTCGATGTTTTCCTTCACCGTTAAGCTCTTGGTGTGACTAATCACTGTACTTAAAATTCATAAAAACTCATTGGTACAGTCGGGATTCGAACTTGCGACCTTTGCGTCGCAGGCAACTGCTCGAACCACTCGGCCACCACAGCTCTCTATTTTTCTATGTATATTTAGTTCTATGTATTTATGTATATATCTATCTATATATGTATGTACATCGTTGTCTTGTTTCCATATTACAAGCTATGCTTCGTTTGGGACTCGTTCAATTTGAGTGGAACTCTCACAAGGTATTTAATTAATTTATTTATAGTTTTTCTTAACATAAGTAAAGTTATCTCAAGATTTACGATGAAGAAAAATATTCTGGAGTATAAAAATATGTCACCCCGTTGAGGTTTTCCGAAGGATGTGAAAAGATTCCTGCTGGGTCAGCAACGCGCGAGCGGTACCCCCGGTGTTGCAAGCGTCCATAGGCGGTTGAACGCTAGTATGTCTCGGTGGTACAAAAATACAATTTCGGAGACCCTTGTGAACATGTGAAGAAACATATATTTATTCATAGAAATATATTTTTCTCGTTCAGTAGATAGCGGCTATAAAGTGGTTACGATTTAACATAACTAGCCACTGTTCGAACGCAGTTTTGTTACAATACAAAGGCCGCTATGAATTCGCATTTCATATCTCGCTCAGGTATTGTATCGCGTTACGCAATTTCCTGAGAGCACATATGTATGTATATAATGCAATGTGTATTCCCACGCTATTCTGGCCCACCTGTGGGAACCACTCCCACGGCCTCGATTACAGTAAAATAAAAAGTATTTAACAATACTAGCGAAAATATTATTGGGTAATTAAGTTGTCTACATCGGTGTGTCGACAGATGAGATTGGGCTATTAATCATGTTTACAATCGGTTTGCCACAAGGGTTCCCGAAATGGTCGCCAGAGATGTAACAACCCTATTTAATAATCAATGTAATAATTTAATCGGCTAGTGTATCACTAAGGCTCTGTGGTACTAAGCTGTGACCACGATTTCGTCCGAATGGAATTTCACAAAAAAAAAAAATTCTATAATATAACAATAATATATCCTCACGCCATCCCACAAGGGTCCCCGAAGGGGTAGGCAGAGGTGTATAAGTAATACCCACACACCCACTTTCCGCCAGAGATATATTAGGTGCCAACGTGATAGATGGCGAGTCCATCGCCGTTACTCCAGCACGACTATACATACTTACAATACCATGATGATATATAATGATCGATGGCTTTATAACTAATACAAATAACAACACGCTACACAAAATTTTATTATTTTAATTAAGTACTTTTAAATGAGAAAATATTCTACATATTTACAAAGAGATTCTTTTCTTAAATTAGTAGGACCCGAATGTGATATCGTGGAGGGGGGCCGCTCCTCCCTGCGGGAGAGAGTATTCCTTCAGGAGCTGGTCTAACATGGAGTAGGGCTGGCTATTCCTTGGCTCGGTGAAGGCTTGGGTGTTTCTTTGCTGGGGGAACTGCTGGGGGGCGAAGTCCTGGAACTGCTGCTGCTGGGGCGCGGGCCTGAACTCTTGCTTAGGCTTGTACTGCCTGGCGGCGGGCTCAGGGTTGAAGAAGTTGTCCTCTATCGGCGCTGGCGCTGCTCCGGAGAAAAATGCGGGCTGGAAAGATTTGTAAAATTTATTATAATTAATTATTTATAGACATCTATCCCACTGCTGGGCAAAGGCCTCCTTCCTGTCTTTCCACTCCCCACGATCGAGTACTACTTCCGACTAATTGCTCAGGTGCATGTCCAGTTCATCCATGTTCCAGGTTAATATTATATAAAAAGATCAATTCTATTTGGCATGTCGCTGATGTCTGTTGCACAAACATTTACGCATAAAAATTACCTCACGCCTTCCCACAAGGGTCCCCGAAGGGGTAGGCAGAGGTTATAGGTAATACCCACACACCCACTTTCCGCCAGAGGTATATTGGGTGCCAACGTGACAGATGGCGAGTCCATCGCCGTTACTCAAGCACGACTATACATACGCCTTTGAATTTCTTCTCAGACATATGCAGGTTTCGTCTCGATGTTTTCCTTCACCGTAAAGCTCGTGGTGTGACTAAACCCTGTACTTAAGTTCAGAAAAACTCATTGGTACAGTCGGGATTCGAACTTGCGACCTTTGCGTCGCAGGCAACTGCTCGAACCACTCGGCCACCATGGCTTAAAAATTACCGAAATGAATTTATTATCGAAGAGAGAATCTCTTTACTGACCTTGGGTGGCGCAGGCGCGGACTGCTTTGTCGGGGCCCTGTACGGTTGCTGTTGGGGGGGGCTGTACTGCTGGGGTTCAGGCTTGTACTGCTGAGGCTCGGGCCTGTACTGCGGTTGGGGCGGAGGACGGTACTGTTGCGGGGCCGGCCGCGGGGGCTGGGGCGCGGGGCGGGGCGCGGGACGCGGGGGCGGCGCCGGCGCGGGGTCTTCGTAGTCGTAGTCTACTGACTGTGCGCGGTACTGGGACCGCCCGCCCTTTAAAAACACATAACCTTATATAAGCAATGAGGTTTTATCTATAGAGACGTTATACTCCTTGAATATGAAGTATAAACATGGCAAATTTTATGCCATACCTACATATAGCTACAATACACAACTCACACAACGGCATTAAGCACATAGATGAGATTAAAAGAACACGAAGTATATGAATCCTAGTTGTCAGTAAGGGATAACAGCACAGTCACGTGCCAATATGTCGAGCTCTAAACGATCTCTCTTTCGCTCTTAAAGGTAACGCGCTACTTGTCTCTTTCGCGCGAGTGGCGCAGTGGCATCGTCGCAGGAGTTAATTCAGATTAAAATTTAATGTAAAATTTTCGTATTTTTGATAGATAAAACACATTTACATTACTTACAAATGAAAAGACACATCCTTCTTGTTTTTTTACACTCGTCCAGTATATGTTCTGCAGTTTCTAAGCACCTAATTAGGCATTTTTCCTAAATGCTGAATAAGTGCTACGTCGTTGCCAGTCAAGCTGCGACTAAGTTGACTCAAGCCAATTACCTTGTGTTGAGTTAGCTAAGCCGAGCGCGGTAAGACGTATCTATTCTTTTTTACATCAATGTTTATAAGTACATACGACATTTCGAGTCTCACACGGTATACTAGTTCTGTAGAGGCTTATCTACCTGACCTATTTCCTATCGGTCTCTTTATACATCGCCGTCGCTTGCCGGTATCGAGTACCCTCGACGCTCCCATCCTTGAGTGTTCGATCGATTTGACCTAGATAGTTGGCTTCGAGCGTATTTATAGGCTAACTTATATATAAACTTTAGAAATAGGTTCACTTAACCCCCGCCTGTTCTAAGTCAGGGAATCGTTGGTCTGTCAGAACTTCCTGGCCAGTACTTCGGCCATTTTTTTTTATATTCGTATGTCGACGATAAAAGCCCTTTAGCCGCCTTTACTTGGTTTACTCAATAAATCTCGGTGGTATTGCTTTTTGCTTATTGTAATTTATTAGGCACTTTGTGTTTATCTATCTATATATACTCCCGCCTTCCCATAAGGGTCCCTGAAGGGGTAGGCCGAGGTGTAAAGATGGTACCCATACACCCACTTTTCACCAGGGATATATAGTAGGTGCCAACCCGATAGATGACGAGTCAATGGCCGTAACTCAAGCACGATATACGTAATTGTATATTTCCATTTTTGAAATTACTCTTTCAATATCTTAAATACCTGGGACAATTCCACACATTGACTTAGCCCCAAAGTAAGCAAAGCTTGTGTTATGGTTACTAAACAACGATATATTTACTTATATAGATAAATACATAGGACATCCAAGACTAAGGTACAAATACTCGTGTTCATCACACAAATATCTGCCCTCAGTCAGCGGGATTCGAACCCGCGACGTCAAGTGTCGCGGAGCTCTAACCACCAGACCAGACGACCGTCATTTGTAGAGATTTGTAGATACTTGCTGTATAGTTAGAGTGGCAGTTTTAGAAGCTACAGAAAACAGAATATACCTGTGATTTTCCGGGTCTCTGGCTCTCCTCTCTGGCAGACTCGTCGACTAATGTGGGGGGCGCCACAGTGATGCCCTCTCCGGCGGGTTGGAATCCGAACTTGTTAGCCCCGTACTCAACTACTCGGACCTTGAAGTTAACGTATCGTTACAGTACACGATTATCAGAAAGTCGCCACTAAACATAGCATTGAGATACACAGCGGCGATGGTATATCTGAAACTACGAGCGCCATCTATTAACAGCCCGTAGAAAACTTCATGACAATGTGATTGAAATAAAAAGGTTGCATTGCTCTCTATCAAAAGCACGTGTTCATTTATATTTTGGCTTGTAAGAAAATCTTACACCTTGCCAAAGGGAGGGTGTTCAGAACTTAATAAGATACGCTTGACAGATCGTTTGTCCTTTAGGCTGCAAGCACAGGTAATATCTCAGTGTATAGTGGTATAAATAGTACCATCCACAAAGACGCGCCCCACCAGTTTATAGTTCAGGGGGTCGCGCACTCATAGGTGACCAGTGTGTACCGATAATACTCAAACATTAGTGGAAGGTTGCACACTTAAACTATAAGTTATAAGGAGGAAAAGTGGGGCGCGTCTTCGTGTATGGCACTATCTATACCAGCACATAATCTACTTAAACTCAACAAGGTTTTTGGATATATTTTTCTCAAAAGAAAATATTGTTACCTTGCCAGTATCATCCTTGTAACCGTACTTTCCCTTGACTTCTCCCGCAGGCGACTTGGTCTCGATCTTGAAGGACCCGTCTGCTGCCTCGTACCCATACGTATAAGATCCATCCTCATTGTGCCTGAAAAGTACATAATTTTTTTATTATATTCTATAAACTTGCACCTCACGACCTTTACTGTGAAGGATAACGGAATGGTCGCCGCTAGAAATGTCTACTCCAAGGATCCTAATACTCTCCGAGAAGTTCTGGGGAGTGTTCTCGCTTTGTCACAGCCACAGCGAATGGAGATCTTTTAGCGGTGAACACGCAGTGAAGAAAATTTCACATGTATCTGTCACGTTGGCACTAAAAATATATATCGGGCGGAAGTGGATGTGTGGATACTACCTACGCACTTCCGCCTACTCCTTCGGGGACCTTTGAACTGCTTCTCAGACGCATGCAGGCTTCCTCTCGATGGTTTCCTTCACCGTAAAGCTCATGGTGTGACTAATCACTGTACTTAAGTTCATAAAAAGTCATTGGTGCAGTGGAGATTTGAACTTGCGATCTTTGTTGCTCCTCGGACCACTCGGCCTCCACATTTATTCATAATTCTTGTAAGTAACTAACACCACGAGCATGAATGAGGAGCAAATCAAAGGCATATGTATGTATAGGCGTGCTTGAGTAACGGCGACGGACTCGCCATTTGTCACGTTAAAATATATCTCTGGCGGAAAGTGGGTGTGTGGGTACTACCTATACACCTCTGCCTACCCCTTCGGGGACCTTTATGGGAAGGTGTGAGGGTATATAATAACAGTTTTCATATCTACCTGTTAATCTGTTTAAGTATAGGCACGGGTGTGGATGTGACCTTGGGCTCCGAGGCGATGTAGCGCGGCGCGCGCTCGTCGGGATACTGAGCGCAAGCGCACGCTACTAAGGCCAACGCCACCTGGGAACAATTATTATATATATTAATTAAATCATTACATTATTTATACTAATATTATAAAGAGGAAAGATATGAATGTAAGTATGTTTGTATTGAATAGGCTCCGAAACAACTGAACCGATTTGAAAAATTCTCTCACCATTGGAAAGCAACAATCACCCTGAGTGACATAGGCTATATTTTCTGTTATAAAAAAATCTTATGTCCACCCGTGCGACGCCGCGACGGACCGCTAGTTATTTACATATTAATTATAGTATCTTTATTATATATATGTCCGATCTATTTGATCTAGGTAGTTGGAACGTGGCCTATATATATAATAATATAATATCGACACTCGAGGACGGGAACGTCAAGACTCGAAACTGGCGAGCATGTATGAAGAGACTTTTGAATGTGGACGAAGCGAAAGAGGTATGTAAGTCTAGACAGAAATGGCGCTCTACTCTCTACTGCCTTCCCCGTTAGGGACTCGGCGTGATGATATGTTTGTATGTTGATACATAATTATGAATAAAAATAATTATTATTTTTTACATTATGCTGTTAAATTGAAAAAGATTTTTTTTTGTTCTGTGCTTACTCCAACGACCCGACTTAACGACCACCATGTTACAACTCTATTCGCACACTTATACCGCCACCTCAGCATATCCTACGATAGAATGTCGCAAGTTCACGCATAGATGACTTTACGTGTCAAATTGTACGATATTGCAACACTGCCTTTCATTATAATGCCATTATTGTTGCTGTAAACACTAATAGATTCAATAAATAAGTCAATTTCTTTGATTATACATTTATAAAACATTATTACAACCAATATTGTTATACCAGCCCTCTTTATACGTCAGTAGGCTTGGTTTGCAATAACTGGTTTTACTTCAAGTCTATAAGGATATAGTATTTATGATGCCAATTTCCGCGTAACAATAGGTTGGCGCTTTAAATATTTTATATCCATATTTTACATTTAAACGTGATACCATATACATTGAAATAATCTCTATCATCCTTACGCCTTCCCACGAGGGCCCTGAAGGGGTAGGCAGAGGTATATAGGTAATACCCACACACCCACTTTATGTCAGAGATATATTTTAGATGCTCTCTAAACTATTCTAAATATACGGATATACTAGCTGTCCCGCCCAGCTTCACTCGGGTGAACAAATAAAGTATAAAAGCTCTTGAAACATCAGATCGCAATACCATCTAGTGGGTTCAATTTTACTTTTAAGCCATCCAAATACCCACACAGAATTACATCTAAATAGCTGTTTAGGAGAAGTAAGGTGACAAACACATCTACGTACGTAGAAGAATTTAATATATTGAGATATATATTTTATATATATATCGTGCTTGAGTAACGGCGACAGACTCGCCATTTGTCACGTTGTCAACTGATCTCTGGCGGAATGTGGGTGTCTACTACCTATACACCTCCAACTACAGGCGTGGGGATATTTATATAGTTTGACGCTTCCCACAAGGATCCCAGAAGCGTTCGGAAGAGGTGTGCACACATTCTCATTGGCGATGGAGATGGCAGATGGCGAGTCCGTTGCCGTTTTCTTAACACGACTACAGATACATATGCATACACCTAGATTTTTTCTCAAACGTAGGCGTTGCCGGCTTTAAAAATGTATTTTCTGTTCCATAAAGGCTGCGGGAAGACGTGAAGATAAATATTTTACCAAGATTATTCTGTAAATAAATGAGATGAATGCTGCCAAGTTACTGAACCCGTTCTCAAAGGATAGTGAATAATAATTGCGTTTACAATAAAATATCAGGTTGGCGGAGGTGGACAACTATTATGACACAAAGGGTCTGACAGATTGAAAGTGGTATATTTAGAGGCCACGGTTTTGCCCGCTCACTGGTCTCTTAGGGTTGGCAACGAGAAAAACATATTATTTCGTCGATTGGTTTATCAAATTAAATCAATTAATCTTTCAATTTCCGCATTGACTGTATAAAATTGAGCTTTATTTGCGCTTTAATAAGTAATTTGGTGTAATTAAATACCATTATTTTGATCCTATGATCATTTAAGCCGTGGTGGCTCGAGTAGTCGCCGTTTGTATCCCGACTGTAACATTGAGTTTCTTCAAACTTAAGTAAGGTGACCCCATGAGCTTTACGGCGAAGGAAAACATCGAGAGGAAACTTATGCAGACGTTTAAGGAGAAATTCATAGGCGTGCTTGAAAACGGCGATTGACTCTGTACAGGTCACTTGTATATTAGAATATTAAAAAAACAACAATATCACAACACGCTGGCTAAGCTCGGCAGAGACAGAACTATTTTCCAGCTCCCGCTCTGTGTTGCCATGCCAGATATTTATTATACATTACAGACTCGCTAGCTATATATTAGTAGCGATTGAATAGGGATGAAGAAAGACAAAGCGTAAAAATGTGAATATCATATTTGCTTGATCAAAGGTTATTTCTATGTTCGTGTTTATCAAAAATACTCTTCGAGACGAGATAGAAACAACGACCTCAAGGATCGCAGTCAGAATGTTAAGCCCATGCAATAAGGCTACCCTACTCTCTATATTCTGGCGATCGAATTGAAAGATACACTGTAATATTGTAGTACAACAGTGACTATATTATGCACATTTGAACTCTGTCAGGCAAATTAGAATATATTAGGACCTAAAAAGTGGCACTCTATACTCTCTATGACTATACGTATATATGTTATAAATAATGATCGAATGAAACCGCACAAATCTTTTCCTAAAGTAGCAACCCTAAGCACGGGATTAATTCTACTTAGCTTGGTAATTCGATCGCTGGCCACGATAATACGTCCGGTACACAGGTACATGCATTCTTCAACAGCCTTTAAAATAGTAGCTACTTATTTATATTGCAATGTGCATACGCCGTCTCAAAGGGGTTCCTGAACGACACAGGTGTAGCAACACCCAGCTATCTGATCTGATCTGATCTGATCAGATACGTGCCAACGAAATAGGTGCCACCGTGACAGATAGCGTAACTATTGCCGTTTCTCAAGCACGGCTCTACATACGTATTAGAATTTCTCATTCTTATATTTCCCCTCTCTCTCTGCCTTTATGGGGTTTCCAATAAAGGAAAAGATAGAGATAGATTTCACGAACTTCAAGAGTATTCGAAACCAGTAAGAGACGAAAGAATGCGGCTGAAGCTATATAGTAAGTATGTATAGAGAGAACTCTACGAGAGAGTTTACTCTCTCGGTCCCGTGGGAGACTGGCGTGATGACGACGTGAGGTTGCTTGCGTCCGTACTACATCTTATCCTCAGAGTTGGTAAACGAGCAGCTGACGTGACGTCACCACGTCAGGGCTCATCTGATCTCCAATAGTGAGTTTTTTAAAGAATGCCAGCGACGTGGCATTCCTCTCCATATGAGATAGTATAAATTAGTATAAAATATTGAAAAAATATATTTTTGAACAAATATTTATACATACATACATCGCCGAGTCGATGCCGAGTCCCTAACGGGGTAGGCAGAGAATATAGAGCGTCAGTTCTCTCTAGACTTACATACTCGCCGTTAATCAAGCACGACTATATTTTGAATTCGTTTCGATGTTTTCCTTCACCATTAAGCTCGTCGTGTGACTAATCACTGTACTTTAGTTCAGACAAACTCATTGGTACAGTCGAGATTCGAACTTGCACTCGGCCACCACGGCTCTTTTAACTAATTCAATAATAATAGTCCTACTAACAATATTTAGTCTGTTATAAATAATTAAAATGTATTAGAGACAAAGATTAAGCAGCTTTATCATCCACTCCATTTATATAATCTTGGGGCTTACACTACGTCCAATGATTTGTCTTACTGCGGATATTTTACAAACACGTGATTTCAATTTGAAATCGAACCCATTTGAATCATTGAACAGAATTGTTACTTTTAAAAAATGTATCTGTGGTCACGCAATGTCAAAATTGTTTAAAAATAAATAATAGTTCGCAATGGTTAGCTTACACAACCAACACTGACATAGATACACACGACATTAACACCGCACTATTCAATTAACAAAGGAACCAGTACACTGTGACGTCACTTATCACATTTTATATAATAATTGTTTAGTTTCACTCAGACAATTGCTTCACCATCACTGAAAGTTAGATTTAATTAGATTAGCACACGTCAAAACCCACTCACGCGCATGTTTTTACTCGAATCGTTTTAAGCTTTCCATATTTCAAACATGTATAGAATAATAATTTGTATAAAAAAAAAGAGGCAGACCACGTTCCAGCTACCTAGATCAAATCGATCGGACACTCAAGGACGGGAACGTCAACAGTACTCGAAACCGACGAGCATGTATGAGGACACTGTGAACGAGGACGAAGCGAAAAGGTCTGTAAGTGTAGAAAGAACTGGCGCTCTACACTCTCTGCCCACCCCGTGAAAAACTCGGCGTAAGTACATGTATGTACTTACACATTTTACGTCAATAGAACTTTACGAGTAAAGATATCTTAGGTGAAAACTTAAAAATAGAATCTTACACAAAACCAATTGAAATCTTAATTAAAATTTTAAGAACTATATGTAAAAGGTACCAAAAGTAAAACGTGGAAATAGATCCTTTGTTTGTGATTTAAAAAAAAGTTTTAAATTTAGAATATTAATTTACACGTACCAATCGCACAAGCGCCATGTCGACAATTCGGAGGCGCGGCGTTCGCGTGGGTCGCTTTTATAGCCTACGGGGCGAACCTTTCACTTAAATATATATATTTTACCCACCACAAGGGGTGCTGTTGTCAACTGCAGATAAAAAAATTATGTACATTTGTAAAGTTTCTAATAAATAGCTGATAACTCGTTAACTAAACGGTCGGCGTAAACTCAAGGTTGCAAAGATGCGCTTCGTTAACATCAGGACTGAGATTTACTTTTACTTATTCAACAGAATTAAGCGAAATACATAAAGTACTCTGTTTAATTTATGTTTATCTTTACTATTATTATCAAGAGGCAGAGTTTGTGGGTTTGTTTGTTTGTTAACTTCAGAAACACTAATCCGTCTTGATGTAAAAAAATGCTATAGTAGTGCTTAAGTACCATTATAATATTGTTATTGTATACTAAATGATTTGAAAAGAGTCAACATGGAGTTTCTACATGGAAACGATGAACTCGAACAATGCACCTTTTTCAACGTTTTATAAGTGCCCATCTAGACCTATATGAAATAAAATATTTTAATGTTGATTTTGAATAAATTAGATACAAACGTAGCCTGATTAATGTGGAAGGCTATTTAGGCTATATATCATCAAAATCAAAATCTTTTTATTTCACATAGGCCCAGGTGGGCACTTATAAAACGTCGAAAAAGAAGAAGTACGGTTCGGGTTGGTCGCTTCCATGGAGAAGAACCGGCAAGAAACTCCATGGTTACTCTTTTCAAATCATTAGGCATATCCAATAACAATATTTTTTCGTTACAGCAATAGTACCCAAGTATGGGGGAACAAAGTAGGCCCGACAATAGGTCGTTGCTTACTATACAAAGCATACATAAAACAAGATAATTATAACAATGTTAGCAAGATCTAAGAATCTAAAATGTTCTCACATTCACAAGTTAGACAAATTAAGCAAATTAAACAAGTGACACAAATATTGTCATCAGTACTGTAACTAATTCTGGGCAAGATATGGAATAAATAAAAAAAAGTAAAATATTAGATTAATATTAGAGTAAAAAAACCCGAATTGAGAAAAGAACGTCACGCTACTGACCAATTGTTGTAAAATATTGCATCGTAGTTGGAGTTAGTTAGGAGGTATAAACATACCTACCAACGAAATCAATCACATGCCAATATTATGTGGCTTAATACACGTTTCATTCACTATGTACCACTTAAACATACAATATACATACAAAGAATATACAATAAACATGTACCTACCTTAAAAATTATGTAGCTAGATTATATAAATAAAATACTTATTATAAAAATACTCTCTGCCTACCCCATTAGGGACTCGGCGTGATGATATGAAATGTTAATGCTTTTTTTTAAATATTATTATTATTATTGATAGCTTATAGTTATTATACATAGTTTAAATGAACATTAACCATAAGTGAAGCAGAAGAGAGAGGTAGGGCATAACGGGTTTCCCGTTCGAATTTGGAGCTGCCCAACTGGGGCAGGACCTTATAGAAGTCCGTAGCCAAATAACACATGTTTGGTGTTGTGTTCCTACGCGATGAATAAGGTTTCCAGTAATGAGCTCCTTGGGGAGGGGGTAGGATTGTTACATTGTGTTGGAAGCAGAGGGATTAAGCCCATTATGCTGCCAACACACTATAACTCTCCGAACACAGAGTGGCAACGCGCAAGTGATACTTCGGTATCGTGAGCGTAAATAGGCTACGGTAACCGTTTCCCATCAGATGGGCCGTATGCTTGTTTGTCACTCTTGTTGTATAAAAAAAAAGAAAAAAAAAGAAAGGATTGTGCATGATGCTTTATTATATATCAGACAGTATTTCATTGTGTTCGAAAAGCGGTTATAGACAACCAGGATTTTATGGCGACATTTCGAATTGCGCCCCAAAACAAAACGAATCGCTCTCTATAGCATGCCACTGCATCAGTTCTCATTTCTAACTGTATCACAATCCATTTGAGCTAACAGTCTGCTATCTTGTACTAAGATGCGTACTGTTGGGAATTCAAAACTACGAAATATGTATATTGAAACATCGACGATTGTCTGCATGTTTGTACGTGTAATTCAAATACTAATAATATATATCCTCACGCCTTCCACAAGGGTCCCCGAAGGGGTAGGCAGAGGTGTATAGACAGTACCCACACACCCACTTCCCGCACGCATATAATAGTATATATATATATATATATATATAAATTTTGTACTGATTTTAAGACATTACTTTCGCTGGAGAAATATTTCTCCAGCGAAAGTAATGTCTTAAAATCAGTACAAAATTTCAAGATGAGTTCCGATTAAAAACTTGTTTCTCTTAAAGTATTTAAAACTAATAACCTACCCGACTTCGTCCGGGTTTAACAATTTTTTTTTTTTTTTTTTTGTATTGTCTCTCGTAGCGTGCGTTCCGGGAACTTTTGCTACTTAACCGGTCAATGGCGAGACCTAGGCCTCCAGCCAGGCACTTTATTTCTAAGCAACACAGCTAAGGGCACCCCCTGTGGGGTACGAACCTCGGCTTAGGGCGTTGCTGGATCGCGAGCAAGGGAGCTGGGCTGGACTGGTAATTTTATTTAAATATTATTTGGGGGCGGGGTTTAACAAATATACCTTCAATGTTTTATACTAGCAGTATCTTGCAGTTTCACCTATGTTTAATTCGTATGAATGATTTCTGCTTTAGTCTTTTATGTATTACTAGCTGTCCCGCCCAGCTTCGCTCGGGTGAAAAAGTTAAATTGCCCGTAACACGATCGCAGCGCCATCTATCGGGTCCAATTGTAAATCTAAACCATTCTCGAATCCACCTTAAGACACGCAGAAAGGGATAGCTTCGCCCGGGTGAAAAAGTTAAATTCCTGAAACTCGATCGCAGCGCCACCTATCGGGTCCAATTTAATGTAGCCTATGTTCACCGGAGATAGTGTAGCTTCCCAACAGTGAAAGAATGTTTCAAATCGGTCCAGTAGTTTTTGAGCCTATTCATTACAACCAAACAAACAAACAAACAAAGTTTTCCTCTTTATAATATTAGTGTAGATAATATAAGCCTTCAATTACGCTATCTATTGATGATAGTTGCATGAAAATCCATTCCTTAGTTTAAAAGTTTATCGTGAACAGTGAGGTGCGACTGGGGACTTCGTTTTTTTGGTACTTGTAATATTAATAGGTACGTGATATAGTACAGAACGTGATGCGCAGACGAGGAAGGCCAGGAAGAAGATGGTGGGATGAACTGGATATGCACCTGAGCAATTCGTGACTCCTGAGTCAAAAGAGTGGAAAGACAGGAGGCCTTTGCCGAGCCGTGGGACAGATGGCTATAAATAATTATAGTGGTTAATCCCACTGTGCCCCACATATATGAGGCTCTCCCGTGCCGCCTCGCATTAAACCATTCTACATTTTGATAATATTCAGAGATAAACCTTCTTTAACTAAAAATACTACCTCCTGAACTTAAGTATAGCGATTAGTGACACAACGAGCTTTAAGGTGAATGAAAATATCGAGAGGAAACCTGCATACGTTTGAGAAGAAATTCAAACGCGTATATATAGTAATATAATATATCTTCTCGCCTTCCCATAAGGGTCCCCGAAGGGGTAGGCAGAGGTGTATAGGTAAATACCCACACACCCACTTTCCGCCAGAGGTATATTAGGTGCCAACTTGACAGATGGCGAGTCCATCGCCGTTACTCAAGCACGACTATTACATACGCCTTTTGAATTTCTTCTAATATGAAAGTTTTTCTGAGACAGTCCATGTCACGTGCATATGATAGTATAGTAAACCTTACGGAGATCACGTGCAGTCGATCAAGGCGAAAAGAAATTGGCTGCAGCCATATTACGCCACCGGGATTCGTATAAGCACTAAATAAATTATCGAGAGGAAACCTGCATACGTTTAAGAAGAAATTCAAAGGCGTATGTATGGTCTCTGGTATGGTCTAATACTCTCTGCCTACCCTGTTAGGGACTTGGCGTGATGATATATATCTATGTATGTTCTTGAATGCAGTTCTTGATTGTAAATTTCAAGTCAGGTACGTGAGCATAGTGTCTGTGTTCCACGTACTTGAATTAACGTTATGCGGACATGCACATAACTTGTAACCAACAAGGATAAATTTCTATTGCAATGTTTGATTGCAATTTGACTAGTTTGTCCTTTCTCCTGGCAACATTGAATTTTAAGTTCAGAGGCCAACAGAGGTTGATTCCTTTGAACATTTATAATGCTTTATGCAGTCAAAACGATCCTATTATTATTTTTACTTTATTATTTTTATTATGGCCGTGGTGGCCGAGTGGTTCGAGCAGTTGCCTGCGACTCAAAGGTAGCAAGTTCGAATCCCGACTGTACATACATACATACATATCATCACGCCGAGTCCCTAACGGGGTAGGCAGAGAGTATAGAGCGCCAGTTCTCTCTAGACTTACATACCTCTTTCGCTTCGTCCACATTCATCAGTCTCTTCATACATGCTCGTCGGTTTCGAGTACTCTTAACGTTCCCGTCCTTCAGAGTCCGATCTATTTGATCCAGGTAGTTGGAACGTGGCCTTCCTCTGCCTCTTCTTGCACACACTTTTGCTTAGTATATCTGTTTCGTCAATCTTTCTTCACTCATCCTTTCTATGTGTCCAAACCATTATGGCCGTGGTGGCCGAGTGGTTCGAGCAGTTGCCTGCGACTCAAAGGTAGCAAGTTCGAATCCCGACTGTACCAATGAGTTTTTTTGAACTTAAGTACAGTGATTAGTCACACCACGAGCTTTACGGTAATGGAAAACATCGAGAAGAAACCTGTATACGTTTGAGAAGAAATTCAAAGGCGTATGTATAGTCCTGCTTGAGTAACGGCGATGGACTCGCCATTTGTCAAGTAGGCACCTAAAATATATCTGGCCGAAAGTGAGTGTGTACGGGTGGGTACTGCCTATACACCTCTGCGTACCTCTTCGGGGACCCTTGTGGGAAGGTGAGAGGATATATTATTATTATTATACTATATCTTCACGCCTTCTAGTCTACAAGTAAATATATCGTTACCATAACATATGCTTTGTTTAATTTAAACGCTCAGGCTGTGGCATGAGCTCCCCATTGAGGTTTTCCAGTTTTCCATTGAGGGTGTGAAAAGATTCCTGCAGGGTCGGCAGCGCGCGAGTGATACCCCTAGTGCTGCAAGCGTCCATAGGCGGCAGTAGCCGCTTACCATCAGGCGGATCGCATGCTTGTTTGTCTAGGTCACTGCACTAGGTCAATTAGTGTGGAATTGTCCCAATGTATTTATTTATTTATTTATAAATACTTGTACGATATTCTTCAATAACAATGCAAGCGTTGTTCCAAATCGGAGCAGTATTTCTCAAGAAGTTTGCAGTCAAATATATACAAACAAACAATTTCTACTACTTTATCTTTTATAATATATATTTTTTCTGTGCGTGTGTGTGTTCAGGTGGATTTGCTGAATGGCTTAGATTCATAATTGATCCCGATAGGTGGCGTTGCGATCGTATTTTTTCACCCGAGCGAAGCTAAGTGGGACAACTAGTAATATTATAATAGTCTAGCTATACCACCGTTTACTCATAAAGCGATCCTTAGCGAGTGTTGCGTGAAGAGATTACAGAATTACATTGCATTTTAAATGTCCATTAACCGTCTTTAATAAAGGAGGTTATCAATTCGACACGTATGTATGTAAAATTGTGTATAGTTAAGCAGCAAATTAAAAAATAATTCATTTAGCATTTTCACATCGTCAAAAAGTTTAAATAAAACTAATTGATTCATATCAAATTTAATGTTCAAACACGTCGTTATCGCAGACCCATATATATTCAAATTCAAAATTATTTTATTGTTATTTTATTCTATTCTATTCTATATAGATAGTGCAATCCACGAAGACGCGCCCCACCAATTTCTAGTTGAGGGGGTCGCGGTATGGTGTGAGTATGACCCGAGTCTATTAATTGTAGTGTTCGTGTGCTCTCATAGTAGCAGGACTACGTATTCAGGTTTCTTCACGATGTTTTCCTTCACCGTAAAGTTTGTGGTGCGACTAATAATATTAATTCTTATGGGCACATAATGTCAATGTTTACTTTAATTCGTACTTACATCCCGTAATTCACAAATTATGAACGCAGTCGTCCGCAAAAGTCCATTCATCCGTAGAGTGACGAAACCCTAAGCCTTGGCAGCAATTTTCTCTGTTATATCTAGATTCATTACACGTTGCGTCACAGTTGGCAGCCCTGCCGACCTTGCCAGCCCTAAGCACTATGGCCTACCTAAATACATACCGAATGCGGACTGGCCGCATGGAATCCAAAGAAAAAGGAAAAAAGCACACAAATATATTGCTCTTAACTAGCATTTTTTTGTTTATAGAACGTATAGCTACAGAATATATATGTTAACTATCACAGATGAAAAAACACGGGTACTATTACTACTATTATTCTTATACATATGCCAATTACACGACCTTAAGCAACCACAGTTTTGGTTAGTAATTAGTACTAGTCGATGCCTACTGAATACCCTTACGGCTTCCCATTATTGTAGATCCCCATCAACATAGAACAGAGGTTCTATGGTGACACTTTCTTTTTTTCTATCTTTCGGTTCTATAGTCCGTTGTGGGTATCAATATTTTTATAATAATTTTCTTCTCCTTCTGGTATATAATAATACATACATATCATCACGCCAAGTCCCTAACGGGGTAGGCAGAGAGTATAGAGCGCCAGTTCTCTCTAGACTTACATACCTCTTTCGCTTCGTTCACATTCATCAGTCTCTTCATACATGCTCGTCGGTTTCGAGTACTCTTAACGTTCCCGTACTTCAGAGTCTGATCCGAGTATATAATAATACAATGTTATAATACTGTTACAAAAAAAACATTACATCAATTCATTAATTCCTATTCATAATAATATAAGTTCCTATAAAATATTTATTTCTTACTTATACAACTGTTTTTTTGTAAATAGTGTTTATTTATTTATATATGCTTTATTGTACACTATATTTAATTAAGATAGGCAAAAATCAAGGGCATTGTTAATGGTTGATTTTAGTAATTAATTATAATTTTCCTTATTAAAGCACATTAGTGTAAAGAACAACAACTTTTCAAAAGATACTTAAGATAATATATGTGTCATTATTATCTACGGCAGTCAAGTTATTACTTAAATTACTTGAGCGCCTTCAGAAATATTTGCATGCGATTTAAATTCAACCTATTCTAAAATTGCGAGGTGAGTAAAAATACGTTGCATCCATCATTGTATCAAATATATCTTCGACCTTTCCCACAACATACCATCACCATGCCGTGTCCCTCGTGGACGAGTGGTTCGAGTAGTTGCCTGAAACACAAAGAGTGCAAGTTCAAACCCAGTCGGGGTACTTAAACTTAAGTACAGTGATTAGTCACACCACGAGCTTTACTGTGAAGGCAAATCTGAGAGGAAACCTGCATACGTATAAGAAGAAATTGAAAGTATCTCGCCATCTGTCACGTTGGCACCAATATTATATCTCTGGCGGAAAGTGGGTGTGTGGGTACTACCTGTACACTTCTGCCTACTCCATCGGGCCTCAAGCGTGAAGATTAACAAGTATTTGTATTAATAATATGTAATACTTCAATTAGAGACTGATGAATGTGGACGAAGCGACAGAGGTATGTAAGTCTAGAGAGAAATGGCACTCTTTACTCTCTGCCTACCCCATTAGGGACTCGGCGTGATGTTATGTATGTATGTACAATAAGTTCATCCACTCGTTACAAGGTGGCGCTTTTGACTACCCACATGCAATTAAATTAAGCTATGCATACCAGCTACACCCGGAAGCCAGCCGACCTTGGCACTTTCATACATCTGATACCGTTTCAAAAGCGCATGTAGTGTATATACAGCCTTATTTATTGCTATCGTTATATAATCGTTAAGGAGGTTATATTGTACTAAAGTTTACACGGCATTTAAAGAAGCTATACGTTATTACGCCTAGAAATGTGGCTCGCTGTTCAATACGTATAAAATTTTATGGATATTTTTCAAGAATAATAAAGATCATATCTTAATCCAGCTAACAATCTATCCCTATACCAAATTTCATTCAATTCCGTTCAGTAGTTTTTGCGTGATAGAGGAACAAACGTCTTTACAAACTTTCGTATTTATATACAACTTGCTTATGCCCGCGGCTTCGCCCGAGTGGAGTTCGAATTAGTAGCTCATGTGCATCATATTTTATAATATTAAAACTTTGAATATTCGAGATTAAAAAAAAGAAGCCTATGTCCTATTCCTAGGTATAAGCCATCAATCACTATTTCAACTTTCAGCCAAATCGGTTCAGCCGTTTTGCCGTGAAAGAACCGCAAACATCCAAACTTATAAACTTTCACATTTATAATATTACTAAGAATGATAGTAAGATAATTTCATACTGTATCCAAGTTTTTAATTAACGCGCTCAGATGACAGTGAGTCACGTGACCAAGATGAAGTGAGTCACGTGACCAGTAATAGCCACGACAGTTAAGTTATATACCTCGTCTGAACTAGGAAATGACATTTCATATGAACTTGTCGCTCTGTAATATATAGTAAGCTTTTGAGTGGCATTGAACGATGTATCTAGTATACTGATTTGGGTTATTCATATATTATATATATAATTATATATATATATATATATATATATATATATATATATATATATATATATATATATATAATTGGGTTATGTAATGGTATGTAAATACCTGGCGACAGTTCCCGTGAATTGACGTAGTCCCAAACTGAACAAAGCTTGTACTATAGGAACTAGACAACGATTTATATCATTACATATATATACCAGTGGCGTGGGGTGAAAAAAAAGAAAGGTAAAGCCGGACTAAAAAAATGGCTAACGCGTGAATAAGCAAAACGTCATATCTTAACTTGTAAAAAAAAAATGCAATAAATTACATACCATATATTAGTGTGTTAGTTCACCTCCCAAAACTACGGCGAAATGTTATGTATGGTGCTTGCGTTGCGTTGTATGCAATTTTTCCATGCGACAGAACATGCTTGCTGTACAGTTGTTAGTGTTCACCACCTTCACCATACATGACATTACTGGTATCATATGAACAGTGCATGTCGAGTATGATAAAAGTGGCTTTAAAAGCCGTTTTAAAGCACACGTTACTCAAACGGGGGTTATAAATATACAGCCAAAAAAATAACTAAAATAAGTGAAACTTAACTTGCCAGCATCATCATCACAAACAAATACCAGCAGGAATACCGCAGTATTTATTTTTCTATACTACAAACCGAAAAACAACATAACATGGACATGACATGGAAAGCAAAATAACTTATGTAGCCTACCTAATTTTCAACTGCCGGTTATCCAATCGTATTTATCATACATAGAACTGTGAAAATGTTTGAAACACCCATCCTTACGTCTATAATCGATTTTCATATCGGGACGAGCCCGTCAATGTTTAATGATATATTTTTTTATTTTCGAAAGATTGTTTTGAGAACGAAGTTAACTCATTTAATAGGTAATCTGTAAGACAACAACCTATTTGTATTAACGCCGCCATTTCTAACCTAACAGACTACGTGACGACAAGAAACAAAAATAAACAAACAAACCTTTACGGTGAAACAAAACAAACACTGTGACAACACTTGGCAAGTAAAATTTCACTACTTTCGGTTTTTTTAAACCATATACCACAACACAATCAAGCTTATCACATATTACAATAGATAAATTAGCAAAACAAAACAAATCGTGCAAATACGCGCGAAATAATGGCTAGGTGAGGTCAATGATTGACTTTGATTTGATTGACTCTTGAATTGCTCTGATTGGAGGAAACTTTTCAAGCGAAACGAAACCTTAACACATAACAAATAAAGATTGGAGGCTATCTGAGATCGGCTTATAATCGCTGTTATATCGACGAATGCTTGGATGTGGTTGTAATGTCTATGTGTGCGTGAATTGCCTACATTTTAACTATTTGAATTCCCAATATTATGAGCGAGTTCCCCAGCCGCCTACTACGTGAAATCGTGTATGTGTGCGTTTGCGCGATTTCACATACATTGCGTTTTTGTATCCAGCATATTGGAGAATATTCTTACAAAGGGCGCAATGTAATTATGTCTCTTGCGATATTATGACTACATAGAATAGTCGTATATGAGCGCGAATCTGCCAAGGGAAGCCGGTAGGAATCGTGTTCTAAGGACGCTTCGCCACTGATATATACATAATCAAAATGTTTTTATTTTATATAGGCCTAAGTGGGCACTTATAAAACGTCGCAAAAGATGCACGGTTGGTCGTTTCCATGGAGAAGAACCGGCAAGGAACTCCATTGTTACTCTTTTCAAATCATTAATCATCACAAAATGTTTACGTTACAGCATTAGTACTTAAGTATAGGGGAACAGCGTAGGCCCGACAATAGGTCGTTGTTCACTGTACAAAGCATACATAAGGCATTCAGGACTAAAGAGCACGTACTCTTGTCCCTCACACAATTATCTGCCTTCATCCAGCCATCATCCATAGAAGCAATTTAAAGGCGTATATGTAGTTGTGCTAGAGTCATGCTTGAGTGACGGATCACTCAAGCATGACTCATACCAAACTAAAATTTATATATTTTTCCGGAATTTTCTACATGAAAAATTATTTTTGATTCTAGTCGCAGCTCAGCACCAGTGGCTACAGGTAATACCGACACAACACTTTACGCCGGATATATATTTAAGGTGCCAACGTGACAGATGGCGAGTTTAACTCCGTTTGTCTTACGCCTTTAAATTGCTTCTACGCAGGTTTCCTCTTGATGTTTTCCTGCACGGTAAATCTCGTGGTGTGACTAATCACTGTACTTAAGATAAAAAAATGTCTATTCATAAAATATTCCAAAACATATATTACCCATATATTACCATATATACCCTATATTACTCTGATCTAGGCGAAGTCGCGTGGTCGCGTGGTCACGTGATCGCGTGATCTCCTTACCTTACCTACATAATTATTTTAGAGGTCTACTGGTGACCTTAAAGAGATAGCCAATTCGTTATTAATGCTTTATTTTATATACGAAAGAACTAGCGACGAGAGAAAAGAACGGCGAGTCTGTTCGCAATAGATTTCTTTAAAAATCAACGCGACCGATGGCGAGTCCATCGCCATTTCTCAAGCACGAGTCAGTCGGGATTCGAGCTCGCAATTTTTGTGTTGCAGGCTCGAACCACTCGGCCTACACGGCTATTTTATTGTTGATAATATTTGAATATTGATGCAAATTGTAATATATTTATGTGATTGTGCTATACTTATATATAATAATTAGATAGGACATGTAGGAACTGTCCAATCCAATGTAACACGCCTTTCTTCATCTTTACAATCACACCCTCGTTCACGGCATTGCTAATATTTTAACTGCGGATAATATATACATATAATAATACACATATATATGTTCGTAATGTTCGTAGACCTTGATCACTTCATTGACATTTCAACGTTCAGCCATGTTTTAAGAACGAGAACAACTGCACGCGGATATTGTTATGCTGAAGAGAATCAAGAAGTATATATATATATATATATCCACACGTCTTCCCATAAGGATCCCCGAAGGGGTACGCAGAGGTGTGTAGGTAGTACCCACACACCCACTTTCCGCCAGAGGTATATTAGGTACCAACGTGACAGATGGCGAGCCCGTCGCCGTTACTCAAGCACATACATATATATATACATACGCCTTTAAATTTCTTCTCAGACGTATGCAGGTTTCCTCTCGATGTTTTCCTTCACCGTAAAGCTCGTGGTGTGACTAATCACTGTGACGTTCAATAAGTGTTCCCTGTGTCCCTTACGTTGAATAAAATATTTTGATTTTGATTTTGATTGACTGTACTTAATTTCGGAAAAACTCATTGGTACAGGCGGTATTCGAACTTGCGATTTTTATGTCGCAGGCATCTACTGAAATCACTCGGCCACCACGGCTCTATCAAAAAGTAAATACAATTCATTATACAGGACGTATCCTGTCGCTAATGTGTGTATCTAAAAGCCTTCCCGTAAGTGTCCCCGAAGGTGTGACAAGTATTATAATGCCCTTTTCAGTGGTTTATATAGTTTATAATTTTTTTTTAATTTAAATTGTCTGAAGGCTTGCATTAATAATAATAAAATGTTGATATTTCTTGGTTCCCTTTTACAAAGAACTATTAGCGAGGCCGCCCAGTCGCAAGGCGGATATAGATTTCTGCCCACAGCATTTCCGTTCGTGTCTCAGCCAGGTATATTGTCGAATTATATTCTGTGGAATTAATTCACTGGAATCATATCCTGAGTAATTATTTTGACCATCATCTTTTTATTTCCTACCAAACGAGACATTTACATCCGATATTAAAACAGCTTGCGAATATAAAAAAGGTTTTCAAATACCTTTTGTATACAACCTGAATGGGTAGGGAAAGGTGTATAGGTAGTACCCACACACCCACTTTCCGCCAAAGATATATTTTAGGTGCCAACGTGACAGATGGCGAGTCCATCGCCATTACATACGCCTTTGAATTGCTTCTCAGACGTATGCAGGTTTCCTCTAGATGTTTTCCTTCACCGTAAAGCTCATGTGACTAATCACTGTACTTAAGTTCAGATAAGCTCATTGATACAGTCGGGATTCGAACTTGCGATCTTTGTGTCCCAGGCAACTACTCGAGCCATTCGGCCACCACGGCCTATATCCTTTTACATTATATGTTTCATGAACCAAGTTGTAAGTTTTATTAAAATGTTACTTAGACATCGACGTCTCTGATGCAACTCTGTCCACTGCCTTTTCAACTCAAGTATGTGGTTTAAAATAAATTAAATTTAAATACATTTGCAAACTTTCTATTAAGCATTGTATATGTAACTCTATGAGTACGTGCATAACGTGAATTTGACTTGGACGCGAGATTGCAGTCTTGTAGATACGCCACGATACTGTAATAACTGGCCAAAAGAATTTTAAATTGTATTCGACACCTTCTTTTATGTCTGGTAATTAATTGATTAGACTATTACTAGACTACATAACTTGAGAAACGGTAGCGGTCATTTTATAGTTTACTATCTGTGGGCTTCACTCGAATTTTTTTTTTCTGGCATATATCTACGCTATGTTCATCCAGCTATAATGTTCATATAAAAATCTCTGTGCCAATTTATTTGTGCATTTCTGCTGTATGTTGTACGAGAAACCTTTGCTTAAATTGGGGTTTTGTATTTTTTTTGCAATTGTCCCAAGGTTTATTTATTTATTCTTCATATAATTATACGAACTAACTTAATTGAAAAGCTGTCTGTTTATTGCATTTTGTATACTGTTTCAATTTATTTTTTATTATAATTAATATGGTTCGAGCAGTTGCCTGCGACGCAAAGGTCGCAAGTTCGAATCCCGACTGTACCAATGAGTTTTTTCTGAACTTAAGTACAGTGATTAGTCACACCACGAGCTGAACAGTGAAGGAAAACATCGAGAGGAAACCTGCATACGTCTAAGAAGAAATTCAAAAGCGTATGTATAGTCATGCTGGAGTAACGGCGATGGACTCGCCATCTGTCACGTTGGCACCTAATATACCTTTGGCGGAAAGTGGGTGTGTGGATATTACCTATACATCTCTGCCTACCCCTTCCGGGACCCTTGTAGGAAGGCGTGAGGATAATTAATGTTTGTATTTATCCATGAGTCACTATTACAAATTGAATTATAATTTGATTTAGTAATCCCTAATATACAAAGGAATTAATTAGCGCATGTGTAGCGTTGCGGAATGTTATATTTGTAAAATGATTGACAAACACACATATATATATATATATGTATATATATACATACAGTAGACCTCGGGTAGCTCGACAAGCGTTTTGTAAGACAGTGTCGAACTACAGAAATTGATTTTTGATTTGGCAATAGATTTTACTGAACTTAAGAACAGTGATTTATCTTCACTACTTTAGTGGCGAAGGAAAACATTGATATAAAACCTGCATACGTTTCAGACCAAATGAAAAAACGTATATATATAGCGTCATCCACGAAGACGCGCCCCACTATCCTTCCCTTAGTTTATTTAAAGTGCAAGTGTACAACCATCCACTAATGTTTGATTATTATCGGTACACACTGATTACCTATGAGTGTACACGCACACTACAATTAATAGACTCGGGTCATTACCGCATCCCGCGACCCCCTCGACTAGCAATTGATGCGTGGGCGCTTGGTGGATGGCACTATCTATTGCTGTGTTTGAGATACGGCGACGGACTATCTATCACATTGGTACAAAAATATATCTCTGGCGAAAAGAGGATGATGATCTTCTGCCTACCCTTGTCAGACGTCGAGGAAACAAACAACGATTTGCTACAAAATTCCTATTGCTATGCGGGGATCGAACTCGCGACCATTAGCAAGGCAAGCGGCGCCACGTTCATTATGAATGGCTCCACTTTCACAATGGCAAGGAAAGGAAAACAAAAGTATTATTTACATAACATTTATTTGATCATTTGCAGCCAAAACACGTGTCAGTCGGCCATTTTGCAAGCGCACGCGTTATGTCAAATCAATGATCGGAATGATTACCGTTGTTACATAAATAATAGTACAAAACACAGTTGTCATAGAGGCTAGACGGAAAAACAAACGATATAGTTATCAGTACATATCATATATATAAGCTGTAGCTATATTCAGGGCATCTGATATTCATGCTCGTACATCTTTATACATATATAAATATATAATTCTTCTGTACGTGTTTGTCCTCTAACGACTCCTAAACGGCTAGACCGATTCGGATAAAATATTATGCATATACTAAAGTGGCTCTCCGGGTGGTTTGAAAATACAATTGTATCCGGTAGATGGCGCTACGATCGTGTTTCAGAATCATTTACTTTTGCTGTATATAATCATTTACATTTACAAGTGAAGCTGGGCGGGACAGCTAGTATATGTATGCATTATATATGTCATTCTTTATACTCTATACATTTATAAATATATTGTGAAAATTTTACGTACACTACAGTGCCATACTTGGTATGCAGAGAGTATTGATTGCCAGACCTCTTTCATCTTTCATATTTTTACATATAATACTTATCTCTGTAATTAATAAATGGATACATTTTTTTATTTAGATATATATTATTAGAGTATGTAAGTCTAGAGAGAACTGCCGCTCTATACTCTCTTCCTTCCCCGTTAGAGACTTGGCGTGATGATATGTGTATGTATGTATATATTATTAGAGTTTACTCTGCTTGAAAAATATTCGTCCTTATAAATATAATATAAATGTCGTACGTTCATATGAAACCCATATTAAAAAAGAAATTATACAGCTTCAGAAACTTAAAATATTTAAGTAATCGGTAACACTAAGAATTTTACCATAAATATTGACTAGCACTAAATATACAAAATTTCGTATAAAAACTGTTCGCACTCCATCGGAAATAACAATGAACTTTAAATATTTATTTACAAGTAAATATTAGTAAGTATTAACCAGTAAAGTTGATAGAGTACGATCCAGTATTGGGGTCGAAATTCTGGGCAGGGTGACCCAGGAAGGGGTTGTAATTTTGGGCGGGGTTAGCTTGGGGTTGGTAAGCTTGGGGCTGATAAGTTTGGGGTTGGTACTGGCTGGGTTGTGGAGTATACCCTTGGTAGGAGAACTGAGGTTGCTGATGGTACACCTGGCTTTGGGGACGTTGTTCATCAGGGAACTGCTGAGGTCCCTGGTTGAAAAGGCTACTTTGCGGGAAAGGATTCGCTCTATATTGTGGCTGAGGTTGGTAGCTCTGGGGCTGGTAGTTCTGTGGTTGGTAAGCCTGTTGTTGGAACGTTTCCTCAGGTTGAGAAGCCTGTTTGAACTGCTGGTACTGAGGTTGAGGTGGTTGGCGGGCAGGCTGGCGAGCTGGCTCCTGGAACTGCCTGAAGGCTGCGTTAGGGGCGGGTCGAGCGCGGCCATTGTATTTCGGGTCTTCGTAGATTCTCGGGTCCTCACGGTACTGGCCGTCGTCTTCTTGGCCTTCTGTCAGAGCGTTTGTAGGTTGCTCGTGTAGAGTTGGGGGAGGCACCATGATGCCGGCACCTAGAATTTGAAAGAGGCGTGTTAACGTCTTGTTGAACATGAAAGGCTGCATAATATAACTGGCTGATGGAATTTGAATGAAGTCAGTGTTGCTGGCCGTAGAGGGATGCGGCGTAGACAAATATATTTTAATTCAATTAATATAACGTACATTGTGTTACCATAACACAAGCTTTGCTTAATTTGGGGCTATGTCAATTTGTGTAGAATTGTCCCAAGGTATTTATTTATTTTAATGTGAGTGATTTGGATACTCACGTTAAAATAAACACACACACACAATCCCACAAGGTAAGGGGTAGGCAGAGGTGTGTAGCTAATTCCCATATACCCACTTTCCGCCAAAGATATATTTTAGGTGCCAACGTGACAGAGGGCGAGTTCATCGCCGTTACTCAAGCACGACTAAACACACGCCTTTGAATTGCTTCTCAGAGGTATGCGGGTTTCCTCTCGATGTTTTCCTTCACCGTAAAGCTTGTGGTCTGACTTCTCATTGCACTTAATTTCAGAATAACCCATTGGTACGATCGGGATTCGAACTTGCGATCTTCGCAGGCAACTACTCGAACCACTCGGCCACCACGGCTCTCTAATAGCGTTTATCTAATAGTTGTAATTATAAAGCTACACCTCAATCAGGCCGTGAAGGTTGTTCCTGATCAGTGAGGCACGTAGATTACGCCATGAGACACTCAACTATGGGGGAAACGACCTGCTAGCCCACAGGTAATGGAACGGTTTAAACATTAAGCATCGCATTTGATGCCAGGTGGTGATCGATATCTGTGGTATAAACACCATTTTGTGCACTCAAACAAAATGAAAATCAAAATATTTTATTGAGCGTAAGGGACACAGGGAACACTTATTGAACGTCATATACTTAACAAAAACTAATGTTACCACCGTTTCCAAGAAAATACCTGCCAGAAGAAGAAACGGCGAAACAAACTCCTCGGTTTTCTCTTTTAACTTTTGTTCCCTTTTACGTAGAGGAAGAAAAAGATTAAATTACATATAAACTCTGTTTAAGAGGAGCAATTCGTTGCGATGCATGGCCATCATTCAAATAATCTTATGTTGTATAAATAAGCTTTCTGAATTAATTTACTTTATTTGAATGACAGCTTTAAACTCTACAAAAGGTAATTCAATTATTTTCTGAGATAGCTTATTAAGAAAGCGTATAGCCTTGGATATGCTATATTTTGTATTTACCTCACGAATCCCTAGGGTAGGCAGAGATAGTAAGGACGCGGCATGATGATATGTATGGTTAAAGTAATGGGGGTTTGAGCCTTACTCTGTCACCACGGCTCAGAAATTGTGTGCCGTGGACAGAAGTCAGTATAAAATAAAAAGTAACGGCCTCGTGATAAGAATCTAATAAATAAGTAGCAAAGAATGTTGATGAGCTAACTTATCAACGCTTAAAGAGCGCAGCTGGCACTGACCGCTATTACCAAACAAGTAAACAAACCGAAACTGGGCCAATTACACAATTATAGTAGGAACTCGCTATGGGAGTTAGCGAGTACGCTTGGGAAATCGATGAGAATACCCTGTTACCATACCGTAATGCTGTCTAAGTGGAGTTAATACACCCTTGTTATCGAGTTATGTAAGCGGGCACCGTAATGCTCTACTGCGTTCGTATGCCTATAATTCATTTAGCCAAGTGACATACGTCTGAGAAGCAATCCAAAGGCATATGTATAGTCGTGCTTGTGTTACGGCGATGGAATCGCCATTTGTCACGTTGACACCTAAACTATATCTCTGGCGGAAACTAAGTGTGTGTACTACCTACCTCTGCCTACCCCTTCGGGGACCCTTGTGGGAAGGCGTGAAGATATTATTATAAGTGGTTTTTAGCTGAAGATTAAACATCACCGCGTAGAGCGCCAGTTCTCTGTAAACTACAGACCTCTTTCACTTCACCCTGTATTATACAGTTTTTTCATGGATATTTGAATTCTGGGTCAATAATGAATTTCTGTGTCAAATTTCATTCAATTCCTTTTAGTAGTTTCTGCGCCAAAGTGGTACAAACATCTTCACATGCTTTCTTATGTATATATAAGTAAGTTTCAACGCGGACGAAGCCGCGAGACACAGCTAGCAGAGTATATAACAAACATAATAAAGAAGTATGTAATTCAGGACAGAGCTGGCGCTATATACTCTCTGCCTACCCCGTTAAGCACTCGGCGTGATGATGTACGTATGTATAATAAATGCACGCTTACCTTGCGGCTCGAATCCTCTCTCCTTGGTCGCTCCGTAGCTAATTTCCTTCAGCTTTCCAGTGTCATCAACGTATCCGTACTTCCCCGCCACGTCCCCGTTAGGGTACTTGGTTTCGATCTTGAACGATCCGTCTGCAGCTTCGTAGCCAAAGCTGTAGGAGCCGTCATCATTCTGCTTATTGATCTGCTTGAGGATCGGTACTGGTGTCGTGGTGGGGCTGTTGTAGTTTTGCGACTGCACCGCCAGCCAGGCCGCGCAGAATATTACTGTCTGAAAAGGAAACATTCAATTCAGTGACGTTTTATAAATACAATTAAGATGAACATTTATCACACTATGACCTTTAATGTGAGCGTAAACATCGAGGGGATACTTTTTTCATACCACGAGAGTGGCAAACAAGCATACGGCCCACCTGATGGGAAGATGGGAACCTATTTACGCTCACGATACCTAGGTATTACTTGCACGTTGCCACTCTTTGTACGGAGAGTTATATTGTGTTGACAGCATAATGAGGCTAGTCCCTCTGCTGCCAACACAATATAATAATCCTCCCCCTCCCCAAGGAGTTAATTATTGGAAACCTTTATTCATCGCGTAAAAACACGATATCAAAAATAGTGATATTCGGCTACGGACTTCTATAAGGTGTAGGTCCTGCCCCAGTCGGGCAGCTCCAAATTCGAACGGGAAACCCCGTTATGCTCTACCTCTTTCAGACTAGCACGCACGCATTGGAGAAGAAATTCAAAGACGTTTTCAAATAGCGCAAAATTGCAAAATAATAAGATGCTCATTGAAGAAAAAACCTATCAACATAATCTAATTTTATTCGGGTGAAACCGTGGGCTACAGCTAGAATCTCATAAAACTAATTGCATTGAAAAATATACACTCGTAATCCGTAAATACTATTTGCATAATAATAACAACAACGCTCTCGTTTCTATTTAAGACCAGCAAAGAGGCAAGCGTGAAATGTAGTCACTATTACGACAGCACTGGAAGCTGTAAGTGTGCCGCGGCCTTGAACTTGGGTGGACCGTGACAGAAGTGGTTCATATGCAGTGGCGTAGCTAGGTAACCAATGGCCCCGGGGCAAAGAATAAACTAGGGCTTCAAGAAAACTATTCAAAATCGTTCGTTCCATATTCGTCGTTTTCTGAATTCGACGTACTTTATATTTGTCGAAATCCAGATTCGTCGTAATATAGTCATCAGTGTCACATATTTTAACGAGCAAATTAAAACGAAGTTGCCTTTATTAAAGTCGCGTTCCTGAAATCTGTTTTATTAACATTCCGAGTGTGGTAGGACTTTTCACTAGTTCAATTTATAGTTTGTAAGTCAGAGTCCTCGGGGCCCCCTGAGCTTGGGGGCCCGGGGCACTGCCCCGTCTAGCCCTGCGGTAGCTTGCTTACACACAACGTTGAGTAGG
>JACCPG010005776.1:0-16129 GCA_016069955.1 Drepana arcuata | reverse complement strand
AAATCGTCACTGATCCAGTTCGACAACATCAGTTGGCTGGTGGACGCGATGCTGTCGGTGGGTTTGCTGATCAGCTTCCTGGCTGCGCTGCTGCTCAAGTCCCAGGGCTATGGCGAATGGGCGGTGTATGTCGACCCGTTGATCCTGATCCTGCTGGCCCTGAGCATGCTGGCGCCGGCGCTGAAGATTTTGCGCCCGGCATTGCGCGAGGTGCTGGGTATTGCGCCGGATCATCTGGACGACAAAGTGCGTGAAGTGATGGACGCGGCCCAGGCCCGGCATGGTTTCGACAACTACGTGTCCTACGTGCAAAAGCACGGACGCGCACGGTTTATCGAGATTCATGTGGTGTTGCCGGCGGATTACCCGGTGGACAACGTCGCCACGCTGGATGCGCTGCGTGAAGAGATATCCACAGGACTGGGCAAGCCGGATGCGGCGCGTTGGCTGACGATCAGTTTTACCGGGGATCGCAAGTGGATTGCGTGATAGTCAGGTAGACCTTCGCGAGCAAGCCCGCTCCCACATTTAACCGCGTCCTGCCTTTGGAATGCGATCAAATGTGGGAGCGGGCTTGCTCGCGAAAGGGCCCATGAGGTCAGCCCAAATGCTGGACCAACCCCTGATAGCAGGTCGCCAAATGATAAGGCGTGGTAGACGGCATATCCCGCCGACTGACCTCGCCATGGGCATCCAGGCATTCATTCCAGCCTTTGGCATGCAGGAATCTTTGCTGCAGCGCCTGCAATTGACGCTGCAGCACGGCTTCACTGTTCGGCCGCAAGGTCAGTGCCCGCAGGTATTCGGCCTGTGCCCAGATACGCTGGGTGCCATCACGCACGCTACCGTCCAGGGCCAGCATGCCGCTGACCGCGCCACTGCTGTTATCCACACCCTTCTGTTCGGCGTAGGCAAATGCGCGCGTCAACGACGCATGCAACGGCGTGCCGCGCAGCACTGGCGATGACTCCAGCAAAAAGAACCATTCGAACTGGTGGCCGGGCTCAAACCAGTTATCCACAGCGCCCAGCGGTTTTTCCAGCATCACGCCGTGCTCGGGGGCAATGAAACGCTTCTGCATCGCGTTGGCCAAGTCCAGCAGGGCGTCCTGCGTGATCGGGTCTTCACGCACGGCCAGCGTGGCGAGGAAACCTTCGGCGAGGTGCATCAGCGGGTTTTGCAGTGGGCCGGACTTGAGGGATGACCAGTTGCGCTCCAGCACGGCTTCGTAGAGGCCGTCGCCGCTGGCGAACCGACTGGCGACCACTTCCAGGGCTGCGTCGAGCACCGACTCGACCAGTGGCTCACGCACCTTGGCCCAGTAGTGCGCACAGGCAAAGATGATGAACGCGTGGGTGTAGAGGTCTTTGCGTTTGTCCAACGGCTGGCCGGCGGGGTCGATGCTGTAGAACCAGCCGCCGTGCTCGGCGTCGTGGAAATGCCGTTGCAGCGAACGGAACAGCGCCGCTGCGCGCTCTTCGGCGAAGGCCGCGTCGGGCTCGCCGATCAGGCTGGCAAACAGGTACAACTGCCGGGCGCAGGCCATGGCGCGGTAGCGTTGCGGGGGCAAGGGGCGGTGATCGGCGTCCAGCGCCTCATAGGGCAATGCCAACTCGGCGTTCCAGCCAGGGCCTTGCCAGAGCGGCACGATCAGGCTGTGGAAGTGCGTGAGCACGGTGTTCAAGGAGGGGTGGGAAGCGCTGGGCATTGGCTGGCGTCGTCACGGCAGGGGTGTTTGCCGCGCATGGTAGCAGGCTTGGGATCTATGGTGTTTGCGCTGGCGCTATCGCGGGCAAGCCCGCTCCCACATTTGGGTGTGTGAAACCGGTCAAATGTGGGCGGCAGGCCTGCCTGCGATGTGGCCCTTATCGGCGCGACGACACTCAGCCCGCCAACAACCACACCCCAGTCGCCGCCGAAGCCGCGCCGGCAATCCGCACCAACGGCGCCGCCGCTGCCGGCAGGAAGCGCACTACCGCATACCCGGCCGCGTGCAACACCGCGGTTGCGCCGACAAAGCCTGCGGCATAGGCCCAAGGGCTGGACATGTCCGGCAACTCCAGGCCATGGGCCACGCCGTGGAACAGCGCAAACAACGCCGTGGCAGCCACGGCCACGAACAGCGGCGGACGCACCGCCAGCGCCACCGCCAGGCCCAGGGCCAGCACCGAAGCGGCAATCCCGCTTTCCAGGGCCGGCAGTTCCAGCCCTTCAAAGCCCAGCACGCCGCCGATCAGCATGGTGCCGACAAAGGTGCACGGCAGGGCCCAGCGTGCGGCGCCTTTTTGTTGGGCCGCCCACAGGCCGACCGCAACCATCGCCAGCAAGTGGTCGATGCCGCTGAGGGGATGGCTGATACCGGCCACCAGGCCGTTGTCGCCGTGGCCCGGGTGAGCGAAGGCCAGGGCAGGGGCGAGCAGCAGGGCGGCAGCTGCGAGGAGTTTGTTGAGGCTCATGGACAGGTTCCTTGTGGGTTGATCAGGCGGCGGTCAGCAGGCCCTGGCGTTCGATAAAGGCGACGATGTCGGCCAGGCCGACGCCGGTTTTCTGGTTGCTGAACACAAAGGGTTTACCGTTGCGCATGCGCTGGGTGTCGCTGTTCATCAGCTCCAGCGAGGCGCCGACCATCGGCGCGAGGTCGATCTTGTTGATCACCAGCAGGTCGGATTTGCAAATGCCAGGCCCGCCTTTGCGCGGCAGCTTGTCGCCGGCGGACACATCAATCACGTAGATGGTCAGGTCCGACAGTTCCGGGCTGAAGGTGGCCGAGAGGTTGTCGCCACCGGACTCCACCAGGATCAGGTCCAGGCCGGGGAAGCGGCGGTTGAGCTGGTCCACCGCCTCCAGGTTGATCGAGGCGTCTTCACGGATCGCCGTGTGCGGGCAGCCACCGGTTTCCACGCCGATGATGCGCTCTGGCGCCAGCGCCTGGTTGCGCACCAGGAAGTCGGCGTCTTCGCGGGTGTAGATGTCGTTGGTGACGACGGCCAGGTTATAGCGGTCGCGCAGCGCGAGGCACAGGGCCAGGGTCAGGGCCGTTTTGCCGGAGCCCACCGGGCCGCCGATACCGACGCGCAGGGGTTGTGTGTTCATGTGCTTCTCCACAGTAAAAGGCCTCAGGAACGGAACAGTCGGCTGTACTGGCGCTCATGGGCCATGCACGCCAGGGACAGGCCGAAGGCGGCGCTGCCGAAATGGTTGGGGGCGATATGGCTGGCGTCCTGCTGGGCCTGTTGCAGCAGCGGCAGCAGTTCGCTGGTCAAGCGCTGCGCGGCCTGCTGGCCCAGCGGCAGGGTTTTCATCAATACGGCCAACTGGTTTTCCAGCCAGCTCCAGAGCCAGGCGGCGAGGGCATCGTCAGGGCTGATAGTCCAGGCCCGCGCCGCCAGCGCCCAGCCCAGGGCCAGGTGCGGCTCTGGCTGGCGGGCGAGGAAATCCTCGGCGGTTTGGTCGAGTTCCGGCAGGCCATTGAGCAGTTGCTGCAAGGAGTAGCCCATCTGCCGGCTCTCCTGGTACAGCTCGCGGGTTTCTCGGCTGGCGCGGTGCTCTTCGCACAATTGGGTCAGGCGCGGCCAATCGAGTTCGGCAGCGGCGCGGCAATGGGCGAGCAAGAGGGGCGCTTCAAAGCGTGCGAGGTTGAGCAGCAGTTGGTCGCTGATCCAGCGCCGCGCACTGGCCGCGTCGTTGACGCGACCGTTCTCCACGGCCATTTCCAGGCCCTGGGAATAGCTGTAGCCACCAATCGGCAATTGCGGACTGGCCAGACGCAGCAGCGCCCAGGCTGGGTTCATGGACGCACGCCGAACTGGTGCAACTTGGGCGGGTAGTTGAAATCTTCATCGCCATGCCGCGAATGATGGTGGCCACCGCCGTAGGCTCCGTGCTCCGGTTGGAAGGGGGCCTCGATGGTCTCGGTGTGGGCGCCCAGTTGCTCCAGCATGGCCTTGAGCACGTAGTCATCGAGCAGGCGCAACCAACCGTCCCCCACTTGCAACGCCACATGCCGGTTGCCCAGGTGATAGGCGGCGCGGGTCAGTTCGAAGGCGCTGCTGCAGGTGACGTGAAGCAGTTGTTCAGGTCGTGCAACGACGCGTACGACGCGTCCGTCTTCGGCCTGCAGGCATTCGCCATCGTGCAGCGGCGGCTGGCCACGCTCCAGGAACAGGCCGACGTCTTCACCGTCGGCACTGAAACAGCGCAGGCGGCTTTTACTGCGTGCTTCGAAATTCAGCAGCAGCTCGGCGGCCCAGAGGGCTTGGGGGGCGATTCGGCGGTGGATCACCAGCATCAGGAAGCTTCCGGCAATGAGCGATGAGAGTGCTAGAGCAAGGGGCTTGCCAACCCCGGTGAAGGGTAGGAATTGCTTGTAGGCAGTGTAGTAGTGCTACTAAAGAGGGCGTAGGAAGTTTCTAGCGGTGAACCAAAGTGGTGCGCGCGGCAGTAGGGCGCACCTGTCATGGGCGTTTTAGGACTATTCCTACAAGTGATGCGGATTCGGCGTTCAAAACGTTACGCACTGTTTCTTTAGGCTGTGCGCCGTGTTTATCCCATTGCGACGTTCATCATGTTCAAGTCATTTTTTTGTTTAGTGATTGTCAGTCTGTCTCTCGCCATTTCGTCTGCGTCGGCCAATCTACAGCCGCGCCCTTTGTTCACGGCGTCTTTTAAAGAAGCGTCCATTGAGGATGTGGTTGACCGTGCCCACCAATTGCTCGGCACGCCTTATAAATGGGGCGGTGCCTCGGCGGAGCAGGGCTTCGATTGCAGCAGCTTCCTGGTGTACCTGTTCAAGACCGAAGCCAATATCCAGATTCCGCGCACCACGCTGGCAATGCATCGATCAACGGCGGCGACCATCAAGCGCCATGCACTCAAGCCTGGCGACGCGGTATTTTTCAAAGGTAATGGGCGCGGCCAGGTCAGCCATGTGGGGTTGTACATCGGTGACGGCAAGTTCATTCATTCGCCACGCGCCGGCAAAAACGTGCGTATCGATTCGCTGAGCAATTCGTACTGGAACAAGCACTACACCACCGCGAAGCGTTTTCACCCGGCGGGGTAAGGCGCTTATTCGGTGCTGCCCAGGCCCTGCCAATGCTTCAGGCCGATAAAGATAAAGCGCAATTGCTGAGTGATTTTCGCCTGGGGCGTGAGGTGGGCAGGCAGCGCCTGGGCGGGCGGGTCGATGATGTCGGGGAGGGTGGCGAACACACTTTTGACGATCAGGTCGGCCATCACGTGCAGGCCTTCGGCATCCAGGTGTTGCAACTTGGGCATCAGCGTCAGGTCGGCCGCCAGGTCGCGGGTGATGTCTTCGCGCAAGGCGCCGATGGCCTGGCGCACGGCAAGGCAGCCGCCGTATTGCTCGCGGGCCAGGAACAGGAATTGCGAACGGTTGGCCGAGACCACGTCGAGAAAGATCCGCACGGAGGCATCAATAATGCCGCCCATCACGAATTCGTTGTGGCGCACCAGGCGAATCGTGGCGCGAAAGGTCTGGCCCACTTCACTGACCAATACCAGTCCGAGTTGGTCCATATCGGCAAAATGACGATAGAAACCGGTCGGCACGATGCCGGCCGTCTTCGCCACTTCACGCAGGCTCAGGCTGCCAAACCCACGGCCACACTCCATCAGATGGCGGGCTGCATCCATCAGGGCGAGGCGGGTCTGTTGCTTCTGTTCGGCGCGGGGCAGCATTGGCGGGCGGGCTTTTGTCGACAAGTACAGCGCTGCACTCTAGCAAAACAGCTTCGCTGGCGTCGAACTTGACGGGGCAGGCGGGGTGACAGGTGCTATGAAAAGTCAAAAGCCCGATCGGCTGATCGGGCTTTTTTCAGGGCCACCACGGGGTTAGCTCTGTGCTTGATGCAGTTCTTGCAGACGGTCCGAGCCGCCTTCGGCAACGCCTTCAGTGTAAGCGCGTTTGTTGGCTTGTTCAGAACCACCTTCGACCAGGCCTTTCTGTTCCAGGCGATCACGGCCACCTTCAGCAACACCTTCGGTGTAGGCGCGTTTGTTGGCCTGTTCCGAACCGTTTTCAGCCACGCCGCCTTTGGCGTAGTCACGATTCTCTTCTTCTTGCGAACCGCTGCGAGCCAGGGTCTGGCTGGATTGAACGGCTTGGGCTTTGTTCTGTGGGGTTGCCTGTTCGGCTGCTGGCAGGGCAAAGGCACTGGAAGCAAGGACAGACAGCAGGACGGTAGCGAGTACTTGGCGTTTCATGATGGGTTGCTCCTTGGGAGGGCGATAAAGTGGGTACAGGGCTAATGCTACTCTTGATAAGTCGATATAAAAGTTCATAAACACAATGGTAATAATCAACAGAATTGATTGTTCGCCAGAGCCGCTCTAGAACGGGCCTCTCAAGCACGCGCTTTTGCACCGAGGTGGGTATTTTCGACACGAACATGGGTAACAATGGTGCGCACGTTGATGATCGAATCTGTCCGGTCGATCAGGAAAATGGCTTTTTGCGACTAAATCCGCGATCGAGTTAAACCCCCGCGCGGTTTGCCAGTCGTAGCCTTATGAGCTGTAGTTCAGCTATTCGTGTTGAGGAGTCCTGTGCAATGACGCGCACTCGTAAAATCGTCGCCTGGAGCTGCGCCAGCTTCGTTCTGTTAATCGCCATCCTGGTGCTGGTCCTGGTGTTTTTTGACTGGAACCGCATCAAGCCGCCCCTCAATGCCAAGGTTTCCGAAGAGTTGCATCGCCCGTTTGCCATCAATGGCAACCTGGCCGTGGTGTGGGCGCGTGAGCCCGACGAAGGCGGCTGGCGTGCCTGGGTGCCATGGCCCCACGTGATTGCCGAAGACCTGACCCTGGGCAATCCCGATTGGTCGAAACAGCCGCAAATGGTCACGTTGAAGAAGGTCGAGCTGCGCATTTCGCCGCTGGCGCTGCTGGTGCAGCGCGTGGTGATCCCGCGTATCGACCTCACCGAGCCGAGTGCCCAGTTGCAGCGCCTGGCCGACGGCCGCGCCAACTGGACATTCAAGTTCGACCCCAAGGACCCCAACGCCGAACCCTCCAGATGGGTGGTGGACATTGGCGCCATCGGCTTCGACAAGGGCCACGTCACCCTCGACGACCAGACTCTCAAGACCCAGCTCGACGTGATCATCGACCCCTTGGGCAAGCCGATTCCGTTTGGCGAAATCGTCGGCGACGCCGATGCCAAGAAGGCCCTGGAAAAAGGCTCGGCGCCGCAGGACTACGCGTTCGGCCTCAAGGTTAAAGGCCAGTACCATGGCCAGAAACTCGACGGCAGCGGCAAAATCGGTGGCCTGCTGGCCCTGCAGGACGCGGCCAAGCCATTCCCGCTGCAGGCCCAGGTCAAGATCGCCGACACCAGCATCGCGCTGGCCGGCACCCTGACCGACCCGCTGAACCTCGGCGCCCTCGACCTGCGCCTGAAACTCTCCGGCACCAGCCTGGGCAACCTGTACCCGCTGACGGGCGTGACCCTGCCGGACTCGCCGGCCTACGCCACTGACGGGCACTTGATCGCCAAACTGCACGAGCCGACGGGTGCGTCTTTCCGGTACGAAAACTTCAACGGCAAGATCGGTGACAGTGACATCCACGGCAACCTCGGCTACGTCGCCAGCCAGCCACGTCCCAAGCTCAGCGGCGCGCTGGTGTCCAATCAATTGCTGATGACCGACCTCGCGCCCCTGATCGGCGCCGACTCTAACGCCAAGCAAAAGGCCCGGGGCGGCGAAAGCAAACAACCGGCGACCAAAGTGCTGCCGGTGGAAGAGTTCCGCACCGAGCGCTGGCGCGACATGGATGCCGATGTGGAATTCACCGGCAAGCGCATCGTGCACAGTGCCGATCTGCCGTTCACCGACCTCTATACCCACCTGATCCTCAACGACGGCGAACTGAGCCTGGAACCCCTGCGTTTCGGCGTGGCCGGCGGCAAGCTGGACGCGCAGATCCGTCTGAATGGCCGCACCACGCCAATGGAGGGCCGTGCCCGGCTCACTGCGCGCAACTTCAAGCTCAAGCAGCTGTTCCCGACCTTCGAACCGATGAAAACCAGCTTTGGTGAACTCAACGGCGACGCGGATATTTCCGGGCGCGGCAACTCCGTGGCGGCGCTGCTGGGCACCTCCAACGGTGACCTGAAAATGCTCATCAACGATGGCGCCATCAGCCGCAGCCTTATGGAAATCGCCGGGCTCAACGTCGGCAACTACGTGGTGGGCCGCCTGTTTGGCGACAAGGAAGTGAAGATCAATTGCGCGGCGGCGGACTTCGGCATCAAGACTGGCCTGGCGACTACGCGGCTGTTTGTGTTCGATACCGAGAACGCCATCATCTACATCGATGGCACGGCGAACATGGCCACCGAGCAGCTCGACCTCACCATCACGCCGGAATCCAAGGGCTTCCGCCTGTTCTCCCTGCGTTCCCCGCTGTACGTCAACGGCCCGTTCATCAAGCCGAATGCCGGGGTGAAAGCCATCCCATTGGCGCTGCGTGGTGCGGGCATGGTCGCCCTGGGCGTGATCGCCGGCCCGGCTGCCGGGTTGCTGGCGCTGGTCGCCCCCAGCGGCGATGAGCCGAACCAATGTGCACCGTTGCTGCAGCAGATGAAGGAAGGCAAGGCGCCGAAGACCGTGAAAGGCTGATCGTCGAAATTGTCAGAAAGGGCGACCCTCGGGTCGCCTTTTTTTTTGGCGCGGTAAGTCTAATCCTCATCTTGCGTAGTTCATTTCTGAAATGCTGAAGCCGCTCCTGATTCCCCTTACGCCTCCTGTATTGCCTTCCTATAGTCGGCCGCCACAGTCACTGGGAGGTGTAATCCATGCAGGGAGCCTACGCATTTATCAATGAGCGGCCACAGCCTTATCCACTGCTTAAGCTCAGTCTTTCTCTGAATTCTCACACGCAAACAAAGTTCGACATCGTCAACCAACATATCCGCAATGTGGTTGTATTGCCGGGGCAGTTGGTGATCATTCCTGATACGCGTACAGCGTCGTGTACCGCTGAAGAAGCTCAACTGATGCGCTCTGCGCAGAACATAAAACAGGCGTTGTTGGCGCATTCCGCAACCGATCAGTTTTTGATCAAAAACTACGATCTACTACAGGTCATCATGACCAACGCTTCGATCGGTATCGGAAGTGCCAGCAGTGCCTGGAGTAGGCATCTTGCAGCTGTCGAGAGGACACTTCACGAAATCGACGCTTTGCATAAGCAGTACTTGAGCAAGGGCACAACGGCCGCGAGGGATGAGTTTCTGGCTAAACGCAGGGTGTTGTTTGCAGAGCTGGAGGGGCAGCTTTCGGGTATGGCTAGTTTGGGTACGGGCTTGAAAAATGAAGGGTCGATCAAAAAGAGGTTGGGCATTTCTACTAAAAGCTATTGGCATCACGGTGAAATTCATAAGTACGAAGAGACAGTCAAGCGCCTCGCTAAGGCATCACAGATGTTGAAAAAGGGTACTTATATCGGTATCGCACTGGATGTTGGAGCGACGGCGTTGGAAATAACCGAGGCATGTTCCAGCGGGCGGGAGCAGGAATGTACTCGGGCGAAGTTTGTGGAGGGAGGGAAGCTGGTGTTAGGCGTTGGGGGCGCCGCTTACGGGGGATACGCAGGATTGGGACTTGGGGTTGCCGTATGTGCCGCAGTTTTTGCCATACCTACCGCCGGAGCGAGTGCGCTAGGCTGCGCCATAGTGGGTGGGGCCATTGGGGGGCTCGCCATGGGTGCTTTAGGAAGCCACACGGGTGAGCAAATAGGAACCCGCCTTTATGAAATTTCGGGGGGGGAATGATGCCAGAGTCCATCGGTATGTGGTCGGGCGTGTTGATGTTGCTGAGCGTTCCCTTGAATTTATATGTCATCTATACACGGCTTGAAGAGGCTGAAGACTATCTCAAGTTCAGCTCATTCATCGTGACGTTCAAATACAGGTTTGGATTTGGACTGTTTGGTGGGAAGTTGAAACGTCTCTTCGCTATTGCCCCTGTAATCCTTATGCCGAGGCTTTTTCAATGGAGATACCTCGTACTCGTTGAGGATGTGAAACGTATTCCAAGAAGTCTCAAGCTTTGGATTGTTGTTCCCTACCTGCTCACTATGTCTTCCTTCGCAGGAATGGCCCTGTCTTGGTTTCTGACTGGATAACGGTCATGGCAGAAAAAAGTGGGGGGAGCCGGTTAGCCAGCTCCCCCCACTTTTTGCGCCGCTATTTACAGGCTTTCGAGGATGTCAGCCATGTCGTCTGCGTGCTCTTCTTCCTGAGCCAGGATCTCTTCAAACAGACGGCGGGTGGTGGGGTCCTTGTCGCCGATGTACTGGATGATTTCACGGTAGCTGTCCACCGCGATCCGCTCGGCCACCAGGTCTTCGTAGACCATTTCCTTCAAGCTGTTACCCGCCACGTATTGGGCATGGGAGTTCTTCGACAGCAGGTCCGGGTTGAACTCCGGTTCGCCACCCAGTTGCACGATACGTTCGGCAAGTTTGTCGGCGTGTTCGGCTTCCTGGGTCGCGTGTTCGAGGAATTCCTCGGCGGCGATCTGGGCCTTGACGCCGCTGGCCATGAAGTAGTGGCGCTTGTAGCGCAGCACGCACACCAGTTCTGTGGCCAACGAGGCGTTGAGCAGGCGAATGATCTCTTCGCGGTCGGCGTCGTAACCCTCGGTCACGGCACCGTTTTCGACGTTCTGGCGGGCGCGGCTGCGCAGGGTCGCAACGTCAGTCAAGTTTGCTTCAGTCATCTCAATCTCCTGGTGCTAATCCGGTTTTACGCCACGCTCTACCGGCGTGATCGCTCCAAGTTGTGAGTCCTGCGTGACGCAAAAAGTTTTATCGGATTTCAATGGCGTCGAGCATTTGCAAACCATCGCCTGTTCATGGGGCGGTCATGTCATTTGGTCTAGGATGGTTCAATCACCCTTCAGACCAGGATGTCAGCGTCATGCCCCAACCGCTCGCCACGCGTTATCCCCTGGTGCTGGTACCCGGCATGCTCGGCTTCGTGCGCGTGGGGTTGTTCCCTTACTGGTACGGCATCGTCCCGGCGCTGCGGGCCGGTGGCGCGCAGGTGTTTGCCGTGCAGGTGGCGCCGCTGGATTCCAGCGAGGTGCGCGGTGAGCAACTGCTGACGCAAATCGAACAGATTCGCCGTGACAGCGGTGCCGACAAGGTCAACCTGATCGGCCATAGCCAGGGCGCGCTTACCGCCCGCTATGCGGCGGCCAAGCGCCCTGACTGGGTGGCGTCGGTGACGTCGGTGGCCGGGCCCAATCAGGGTTCGGAACTGGCGGACCATATCCACCTTCATTACCCGGCCGAGAGTGTCAAAGGCCGGATCATGAGCGCGTTGTTCCATCTGGTTGCATGGGTGATGGGCGTGCTGGAAACCGGCTATCGCGGGCCGCGCTTCAAGGCTGATCTGCAGGCCTCGCACCATTCCCTGACCAGCGCCGGCGTGGCCCTGTTCAATCGCCAGTATCCCCAGGGGTTGCCCGACACCTGGGGTGGGCACGGCGCCGAGGTGGTCAATGGCGTGCGCTATTACTCGTGGTCCGGCACTTTGCAGCCGGGCAAGACCGATCGCGGGCGCAACCTGCTGGACGGCACGAACCGCAGTTGCCGCTTGTTCGCGCGCAGTTTTGTGCGAGAAAAGGGCCAGTGTGACGGCATGGTCGGACGCTACAGTTCGCATTTGGGGCGGGTGATCGGCGATGACTATGCGTTGGACCACTTCGACATCGTCAACCAGTCCATGGGGCTGGTGGGCAAGGGCGCGGAGCCGATCCGCTTGTTCGTCGAGCATGCGCAGCGATTGAAAGCCGACGGGGTTTAGCCGGCTCAATCGCGCAATCGTTTATCGCGCCAAGCCAGCACCCACCAAGCAACGCGATCCACTGTGAGCGGGCTTGCCCGCGATAGCGAGGGCTCAGGCCGCGCTGGCCTCGCGGCGCACCGGCGTGGTCCAACGCTCCGACAAGATCACCCCGCCCAACGTCAGCAAGCCACCCACCAGGTGATACAGCGCCAACTCCTCCTTCAACACCACGGCTGCAATCAGCGCGGTGATCAGCGGCAGCAGATTGAAAAACAATGTGGTGCGGCTTGGCCCCAGGGTCTTGACCGAATGCATCCACGCCAACGGCGCGAGCATCGACGCCAGCAAGCACGCGTACAGCACCAGCGGGATGTTCGCCCAGCCCAGGCCCGCTTTCGCCGAAAATAGGAACAGCGGAAACAGCACCACCACCGCCACCAGCACCTGCAGATAGAGAAGCACCAACGGCGGCAGGCGCAGCTGCCATTTTTTCAGCAGGGTGCTGTAGACCGCATAAGCCAGGGTGGCCACCAGCATCATGCCGTCGCCGAGGTTCACGCCGTGCTGTAGCAGCGCGCCGAGGCTGCCGGCCGAGACCACCACGACCACGCCGGCAAATGACAGCACGGCACCGGTGAGGGCGCCGAAGGTCAGGCGCTGGCCGAGGCTGATGATGGCGGCGGTCAATGCCATCAACGGCATCAGCGAGAGGATGATGCCCATGTTGGTGGCGCTGGTCAGCGTGGCGGCGTAATAGGCCAGGCTCTGGTACACGGCCATGCCCAGCACGCCGAGGATGAAAACCTTGCCTAGGTTCGGGCGGATCATCGACCAGTTGGCAATCACCGGCTTGAGCATGAACGGGGTAAACAGCAGCGCTGCGAGCAACCAGCGATAAAAGCCGATTTCTGCAGGGAAGATCGAGCCCACGGCCAACTTGTTGACCACGGTGTTGCCGGCCCAGATAAAGATAGCCAGCAGCGGATACGCGTATTGCATCGAAAGAAACCAGGTGTGTTGATGAGGCAGGATTATCCCCTTGTCTGGATCGAAGCCTATACTGCGATCCAGACAACCTGCGCCTGTATCCAGACAATATGCCCAGACACATCGTCCGCCTCGCCGATTTCGCCCGGCTGCCCAGCCCGGTGTACTTTCGCTACTCCGATTTTGCCCCGGATACCGAGTGCACGCCGCACCAGCACTTGTGGGGTTCGCTGGATTATTCGGCGAGTGGGGTAATGCGCATGGAAGTGGCCGGCAGCCGCTTCATGTCGCCGCCGCAGTATGCGGTCTGGGTGCCGCCGCAGACCGAGCACAGCTCCTACAACGCCCACGCGATCATCTACCACTCGGTGGGCCTGGCCCCGGAGCTGTGCGAGCAACTGCCGAAGCACCCCTGCACCTTGGCGATCAGCGACATTCTCAAGGCGATCCTCAAGGATTTTGCCCAGCGTGATGTGAATAACCCTCAGAGCGACGCCGACCGCCGTCTGGCTGACGTGGTGGTGGACCAACTCAGGCAGGCGCCGATTCACGATTGCTTCCTGCCCTACGCGCGTCACCCCGGGCTGCTCGGCGTACTCGAAGGCATGCAGGCCGACCCCGGCGACAATCGTCCCCTGGCGCACTGGGCCGAGCAGGTGCATGTCAGCGAGCGCACCCTGGCGCGGCAATTTGTGCGTGAGTTGGGCATGAGTTTCGGCGAATGGCGCCAGCGCCTGCGTTACCTCGCCGCCATCGAAGCCCTCGACAGCGAGCGCAGCGTGCAACACGTGGCCTTCGACCTGGGCTACAGCACCGCCTCGGCCTTCATCGCCATGTTCCAGCGCCATGCCGGCTGCACGCCGGAGCAGTACCGGCGGACAAATATCCGCGGCCGGTGAAGATGTAACAGGCTTTGACTACACTCCTCGGTAGGCCGTGCCCCCCGGCACGGTAACAGGGAGAAAACTCCATGAAGATGCTGCGTATTCCGCTGTTGATGATGGGCCTGCTGCTGTGTTCCCAGGGTTTTGCCGCCACTGCCCAGCAAAATAAAATGACCACCTGCAATGCCGACGCCACCACCAAGGCGCTCAAAGGCGATGAACGCAAAGCCTTTATGAGCACGTGCCTCCAGGCGGCTCCCGCCGCCAACGACGCCAAGACCCTGACGCCCCAGCAGCAGAAGATGAAAGACTGCAATGCCGACGCCAAGACCAAAGCCTTGACCGGCGACGCGCGCAAAACCTTTATGAGCACCTGCCTGAAGAAATAATAGCCCCAGGCCATAGAAGGCTGCGACACTCGCACACAGCCCCCTGTAGGTGCTGGCTTGCCAGCGAAAAAGCGGGAACGCTCACGCGTTTATCCAGACTAAACGCGGTGCCCTTGCGTTTTTCGCCGGCAAGCCGGCTCCTACAACATCCTTTAACGCCGTTCGTTTTGAGGCTGTATGCCAACGTTTTCTCAGCGTCACGTGTTGTTGCTGGTCAGTTGCGTCATCATTTTCGGTGGATTATTGCTGGTCCTGCCGCTGAAGCTGCTGCCCAGCCTGTTGGCCGGCCTGCTGGTGTATGAACTGGTCAACATGCTCACCCCGCAGTTGCAGCGGCTGATCGAAGGCCGGCGCGCGCGCTGGTTGGCCGTGGCCTTGCTCGGCACCTTGATCGTCAGCGTGCTGACCCTGATCTTCGCCGGCGCCATCAGCTTCCTGCTCCACGAAGCAGAAAATCCCGGGGCGTCCCTCGACAAGTTCATGGGCGTGGTCGACCGCGCGCGCGGCCAGCTGCCGCCCTTCCTCGACGCCTACTTGCCCGCCAGCGCCGCCGAGTTCCGCGTGGCCATCGGTGATTGGCTGAGCAAACACCTGAGCGAACTGCAGTTGGTCGGCAAAGACGCCGCGCACATGTTCGTCACCCTGCTGATCGGCATGGTGCTCGGCGCGATCATCGCGCTGCAGCGCGTGCCCGACCTTACCAAGCGCAAGCCGCTCGCCGCTGCGCTGTTCGACCGCCTGCACTTGCTGGTCCAGGCCTTTCGCAACATCGTCTTCGCCCAGATCAAAATCGCCGCGCTGAATACGGCCTTTACCGCGATCTTCCTGGCCGTGGTGCTGCCGCTGTGTGGCATTCACCTGCCGCTGACCAAGACCCTGATCGTGCTGACCTTCCTGCTCGGCCTGCTGCCGGTGATCGGCAACCTGATGTCCAACACGCTGATCACTATCGTCGCGCTGTCGTTGTCGATCTGGGTGGCGGTGGCGGCGCTGGGCTACCTGATCGTGATCCACAAGGTCGAGTATTTCCTCAACGCGCGCATTGTCGGCGGGCAGATCAGTGCCAAATCGTGGGAATTGCTCCTGGCGATGCTGGTGTTTGAAGCCGCGTTTGGCTTGCCGGGCGTGGTGGCGGGGCCGATCTACTACGCGTATTTGAAGAGCGAATTGAAGCTCGCCGGCATGGTTTGATGCAGTCACGAGAACGTTAAAGGGACTTAAGGGGAAACATGCAGTGAGCGACAATCTCTACGCTCCGCCAACGGCGGAGCTGACCGACACAGCGCGGCCGTCAGCCGAGTTTTACGTCATTTCCAAAAAGAAATTGCTGATCCTGAGCCTGCTCAGTTTTGGGCTTTACACCTATGTCTGGGCGTATAAAAACTGGAGCTTGTACAAGCAGGCCAACCAGGCCGATATGTTGCCAGTGGCGCGCGCGTTCTTTTTTATTTTCTTTATCCACAAGCTCTATCGCCTGGCCTACCGGCGCGTAGTCGAGAGCGGCCGCAAGTTCGACTTCGATTTTGAACAGTGGGCGACGGTTTTCGTGGTGCTGACGGTGGGCGCCAATATGTTCGACGCGGCGGCGGCGCGGATCGAGGCGTGGTCTGCGTATAAGAACCTGACGATGCTGGCGATTCCGATCTGTGCCTACATCCTGCAGCAGTCCCAAGGCCTGATCAATTTTGCCGCGGGGGATCCCGACGGCGAGAGCAATGATCGTTTCAGCCCATGGAACTACCTGGTGATCGTGCCGGGGGTGGTGGTCTGGGGGCTGACGTTTCTGGGGCTGTGGTCGATTTATTTCCGCTAGGGCGGGTGGGCTTGTCCTGCGATGAGTGGGCTTTTTTGTGGTGAGCGGGCTTGCCCCGCGTTGGGCTGCGAAGCAGCCCCAAAACCATCATCCCAGGCATACCTGAAACACCGCATTCATCCTTGATGGGGCTGCTTCGCAGCCCAACGCGGGGCAAGCCCGCTCGCCACAAGAAGCCCGGCAGCCACAATAAGCTCATCAGCCACATCAAGCCTGGCAGCCACAATAAGCTCATCAG
>JACCPG010005775.1:0-33136 GCA_016069955.1 Drepana arcuata | reverse complement strand
TACATACATATAATCACGCCTCTTTCCCGTAGGGGTAGGCAGAGGCCACTTCTTTCCACTTGCCACGATCCTTACATACTTCTTTCGCTTCGTCCACGTTCATTATTCTCTTCATACATGCTCTTCGGTTTAGGGTACTCTTGACCTGACCTTTTTTCAAGACGTCCCTAATTTGGTCTAGAAACGTCCGCCTAGGTCTACCCCTTCCAACACTTTCATTCACACTCGCCTTATACACTTTTTTCGTCAATCGTTCTTCATTCACTCTCTCGACATGGCCAAACCATCTCAGCATACCTTTCACAATTTTTGTCACTACATCTTCTTTCAGACCACAACGTTTCCTTATCTCACTATTTCTTATCCTGTCACTCAGCTTAAGGTACACTTAATTCAATGTTGGTACTCCAAAATAGTTGGCGACGAGAACTTTGTTTCGGAACTAAGCCGCTTTACTGTATTCGACGAGTTTTAAGACAGGTAGGGCATAACGGATTTCCCGTTCTAATTTGGAGCTGCCAGACTGGGGCAGGACCTTATAGTTAAGTCCGTGGCCAAATAACACAATTTTGTGTTGTGTTCCTACGCGGTGAATAAGGTTTCCAGTAATGAGGGGGGGAGGATTGTTATATTGTTTGGCAACCGAGGGATTAGACCTATTATGCTGCCAGCATAGTATAACTCTCCGAACACAGAGTAGCAACGCGCACGTGATACTTCGGTATCGTGAGCGTAAATAGGCTGCGGTAACCGTTTCCCATCAGGTGGGCCGTATGCTTGTTTGCCACTCTTGTTGTATAAAAAAAAAAGAGTCGCTGTTACAATTAAGTACCGTGAAATATGCCAACATTGCCAACAAGGGTATTTTTGCCCTATGAGCAGCTTACAAGCAAATCTTTAACGTACAAAAATATCTTGATATTAAGGCAACATTGATTCACTTTGGTGGAAAATAAATTATATGATTGGCAGCACTAACTATTGTGTGCATTGCTAAGTTCACTCAGTAACGTGTTAGAACTCGTCAAGTACGGTGCGTATTTTTGCGGGCAAATTTTGGCGCAGATTTGGAAGTGAATTGGGCGCGATGGTGAAAACACAGGTTAGTTTACTTATGATATGTATTAAAAAACGATTTGTAGAGTATTTTATTGTTAGTATCATTGACGAGGATAATTTAAAACTAAAGTTATCATGATGGGCAAAGTTATCCAGTAATGTTCCGATCTACGATTGACAACATTGCCCGCCATCTAAAAATGCTTAGGGCTGGCAAATACGACACTGTGATTTATTTTATTTTATTAAGACTATCTTAGTACTAATTCAAAGAGGACATTAGGTGTTATTGTGAAGGTACACAGTAATATTAACGTCTTCTCCATACTATTTATTATTATTTAAACTTTTTTATGACCACTTCTAACACTGATCTGACTTCGTTATATGGTTTATTTCAGAAAAATAAACATAAATCTCGAATACGACAACGAAAATCAAGACGTCAAATTGGATCCAGAATGTATAAAAACTATACAGAAGAAATGTTAAAACTTGCATGCGAATCAGTAGAATCAGGTCAAATTTCTTCTCGAGATGCTCAACGACAATTTGGTATCCCAAGACGCACAATAGAAAATAAAATAAAAAACAAACATATTAAGCCAGTTGGGCATCCTACCGTTTTATCAGCTACAGAAGAGACCCAAATTGTAAGAGTACTAAAAGCATCTAGCGATTTCGGCTCCCCGCTAACTAAAGTGGAAGGAAGTTTCTAATAAGATTGAAAATAAACCGTTTGTTGCTACGTCTAATATTGATTTACAAAAATGTCTGAAAGTGAAGAAAACTAAACATTTACAAAAGATAAAGAAGGAATATTCTAGAAAAGGAAAGATAATTAAACGAACGGATAAAGTGACAAATGATTCTAAAGAGAAAAAGACAGCTCGAGGGCGTACTTCAGTGAAAAAAAGGCAGGTAACATCTGATAGTGAGTCTAGTTCGATGTTTGATGAAAATGAAGCTATAACAGTTGACACCGATGATTCAGATTACCTTACAGTGGATGACTATTACATAGCTGAATGCTTACGAGAACAAGAAGAAAAAGAGAATTTTGAACCAACAGATATTTCTTTCGGTCTGCATGAAATTGAATATTTCACAGATAACCAAGAAAGCTTGGAAAAAGATGACTGGATTATTGCTCAGTTTGCTTCAAAAAAGACTTTAAAACATTTTGTAGGTAACGTTTTAGCGATCAGCGACAAAATTCCTACAGTTAAGTTTGTGCGAAAGGTTAAGGAGTCTAAATGTGAAGAAGGAACTACTTTCACGTATCCAATAGTTGATGACATTTGCACTATGAAACACTTAAAAGATATTGTTACAATACTTCCCAAGCCAAAGATTACTCGACGTGGTCGAATCGTTTTTAAAGTAGATTTTAGTAATTTCAACATTCAATAAATGCCTAGTAGGTACTTATTACAAAAGCTGTGCGAAATAACTCAAATGAAGCTATCTTTGTTATTTTATGGTAGATTAATTTTATTAAAACTATGTTCTTTATATAAGAATACTCTTATAAATGAGAAAATGTCACTCCTATCATTGCCAAATATTATTATTATACTAACTATATACCTATTTTCTTTATGTTTAGAATAATAGTGGACATTATTGTGATATCGAATAATATGTGACTTAATTATGTTGTTGTTGTGGGATGGATTCACATCTATCAGTAGTGAACAATCCCAAAAACTTTGATCTCTGATTACTAACGTAAAGAATATAATTATATACCTAATTTCTTTATGATAGAATTGTAGTGAACAATTATTGTGATATCGGAAAATATAAGACTTGATTATAATATGTTGCTATTGCGGGATGGATACACATCTATCAGTAGTGGACATCCCAATAACTTTGATCTCTGATTATTAACATTAAGAATATAAATAAGAGTAAGAAACGTGTTACTTATTTTGACAATTTTTTTATAAATCATTTTCTATAAATAATTTAAAAGCATTATTTGATCTCAATTGGTATTTCATTCACCTTAATAAAAAATTACATTATATACATACTACAAATAGAACTAAACTACCTAATAATAAAAATAAGACTAAAAGTAAGAAAATATAAAAATCTAAACAACAATAGGACACTTAGGCGTCATATACTCCTCCGTATCGCTGTCATCTGGAAACGTGCCACAACTCTGGGCCCTTAATAAAAATTGTTGATAAAATTACTTCTTTTTTTTACCTTGACACATATTATTCACGATAGAAACAAAAAAAAAACAATATCATTTTAATGATATGTGCCAACCCTAGCACTTTCAAACAACGAAATGCAAATTGTATGAAAAAGAGAAAAAAAAATATGGTAACATTGCCCAGTCATTTTAGTAGGAATCTTTTAACGGTTTCGCTTTAATTTCTACAGTAAATGCCATCGCAGCCAAAATTCTTGAATTGGCTTTTGATGTCACCTGCTTAAAGGCCATATTTGCGTCAAAAATCAAGGTAGGTAATGTTGGCTAAAAGTCCAGGAAACTTTGCCCGCCAAAAAAACTAATGAAATTTTGAGTAAAATGTTTAAAAAAATAAAATTTTGCTACACCAACACATACACATAATCCTAGAGTAGCTAATGATAAAAGAAAATACTTACGTCCCCATAGAAAAATCTTACAAAAATTTAAATTATTCGAAAAAAGTGGGCAATGTTGGCATGTTCCACGGTACTATATAAGAAGCAGAATGCGTTTGATTGTTATGAGTCACCGGAGAGAATTGGAGATATATATTAGGTGCCAACGTGACAGGTGGCGAGTCCATCGCCGTTACTCAAGCACGACTATACATACGCATCTGAATTGCTTCTCAGACGTATGCAGGTTTCCTCTCGATGTTTTCCTTCACCGTAAAGTTCCGTAAAGTAGACACATAATTTGCAATAAAATTATATTGCGACTATAAATTGAGATGTAATCTTTCCTATCTTTCAAGTCGGATCAGACTGCACACTGCACTGGTGTGCAAATTTGATTGAAATCGGTTTAAGTAGTTTAGGTGTGCATCGTGGAAAAACAACGTGACACGTAAAGAGTTTATATATATTAAGATAAACAGTATATGAATATACCTTCTGTATGGATGTATGTATGTATGCATTATATGATATTTTATTCGTCTCCCTGTTTGATCCGGGTCGTCCCCGAAACGGCTGGGATGCTGTAGATGTTATAAGGAGTAATTCAGGCTACTTTTATTTTTCATTCATAAAAATAAAATTTGCGCATATGGACACCAGCGGGGCACCAGCTTTGTATATATTTAACTAAACATAGACAAAATTAGGTGCAGAATATTTTATATATTTGACTACCTCAATCATCGTCTCATTAACACACACACGCACACCTAACATTTTTTTTAAACAAGCATGCGGTCCACCTGGTGGTAAGCGGTTACCGCCGCCTATGGACGCTTTTAACACCAGGGGTATCACTCACGCGTTGCCGACCCTGCAGGAATCTTTTCACACCCTTCTTGAAGAACTCCATGCTGTACTCTCCAGGGAAAACCTCAACGGGGAGCTCATTCCACAGCCTGAGCGTTCGCGGCAGATAACTCCTTTGGAAGCGCACAGTGCGAGACCTTTGTGGTTCCAAGGTATGGGGATGAATTCCCCGTCGATGGCGAGAGGTGCGGTGGTAGAATGTAGCATATAAAACATGTAGCATGCTAATGTACATGTACAAAATTGCAACATGAATTCTTTCCAGTGTAACGTCTAAACTCCGATCTCTAAATGTTCAGGGAGTTAGTGTAGATAGGAAATCAAACTCAACAGGGGCACAAGCAAAGGGCTTTAATAAATTTGCTTAGCGCCCCTACACGGGCAATTAGGGGTAGCGGACGGAACCGCCGGCGGGCACCACACTAATTTACCGGTAGCCTCCGGGGGAGCTACCCCCTTAAAGGTAATTAGCGCTTTCAAGGGCTGGTGCTAGCTTGTATGGATAGATACGGTTTGTTGATGTTCGAGGAGAGTTTTAGGATTTGGATACATACCTACAACTTTTTATGGAAAATGTTCGTTTTAGTTTTAGAAGGTAAATAAATTATACCTTGGGACTATTTCACAGTTGACAGTCTCAAAGCAAAGCAAAGCTATGGTAACTTAGCAATGTAGGTATATATAAGAGAGGTAGGGCATAACGGATTCTCCGTTCGAATTCGGAGCTGCCCGACTGGGGCAGGACCTCCACCTTATAGAAGTCCTTAGCCAAATAACACAATTTATTGTGTTGTGTTCCTACGTGGTGAATAAGGTTTCCAGTAGTGAGCTCCTTGGGGAGGGGGGAGGATTGTTATATTGTGTTGGCAACCGAGGGATTACACCTATTATGTTGCCAACACAGTATAACTCTCCGAACACAGAGTGGCAACGCGCAAGTGATACTTCGGTATCGTGAGCGTAAATAGGCTACGGTAACCGTTTCCCATCAGGTGGGCCGTATGCTTGTTTGCCACTCTTGTTGTACAAAAAAAAACATATATATACTTAAATACAATTTATTTGTATAGATGATTAAATAATTATAATAATAATAATATTCTCATGCCTTCTCATAATTGAATTGCTTCTCAGACGTATGCAGGTTTCCTCCCGATGATTTCCTTCCCCGTAAAGCTTGTGGTGGGGCTAATCACTGTACTTAAGTTCAGAAAAAGTCATTGGTAGAGTCGGGATTCGAGCTTCTGATCTGTGTGTCGCAGGCACTCAAACCACACGGACACCGCGGCTTTTATTATAGATGATAACAGGGTACAATTTGTTGCGTTCGTAAACAAGCGTTGCGTAGTATAAAGCTTGTGTGATAGTTATTCGCGCATGTTGGTAGTAGGTATTGTATACAAAAAACTGTGCCATCCCCGCAAGATACTATGGAAGAGTGAAGTCTCAGAATACAGACATTTTCATGCTTAAAAGGACTTGCTCACGTACTTCAACTAATAGTTAACTTGTGCAAACACTGTGTCATAGATATAAATGTTTAATTCCTCATTTTAATTTTGAGATACATCGTATACGTGTCTATAAAGCGTTCTTTTGTTACTACACCGAAAGCAACGATAGATAAGATACTATACCGAAAAGATCGCCTACTAGCGCCATCTCACCAACGTAAAGGTAAACTTTACATAAACACGTACAGCGCCATCTACCGATCAGTACCCGAAACGTTATGTTGTTGAACCATATGGAAACCCTAGTCCTTTTTAATTAAACGTAATGCTTCTCAATTATGGGAATATCAACTCGAAACTGGCGAGCTTGTATATTGAAACTGATGAATGGGAAAAGATTCTGTATGTGTATGTAACTAGATGTAAGTACGTATTATCTCTTGATTAGGGATTGAGTTATTTCCGGGTATAAAGTAAACGATTGATATTAAATAAATAATAGATTCCATTAATATTGTTTTATTTAATATTATTTTTATTTCAAACAATGCCATGGATACTAGTCTTTCTAGACTGAAAGACAAGTATCCAGGTCCAGGAAAGTAACGGCTATCAAGACGAATTTTATCACTCATGGCGATAATTTTTACTCTTGAAAAGTTGTAGAAGCTCAAATATATATATATATATGTATACGAGGGTAGGTAGACGTAGATTAACACAGATGGCGGGTCCATTGCCGTTTCTCAAGCCTGGCGATCATTCCTCTCGATGTTTTCCTTGAAATCCATTGATCATCATAATCACTGTACATACTTAAGTTCTGAAAAATCTGTACAGTTGCGTTTAGAACTTACAATATTTGCGTTGCAAGCGACTACTTGTACCACTCTGCCACCGCGGCTCTGCACTAGAATAGTTTAAAAATAAAACCAAATGTATGTCCAAAATACTTTATTCTCAACAGCTTTACGTATAAAACATTCTCACTATGTACTAAATCGCTATAAACACTAAAAAACATTGAACTTTCAATATGTACGTACGAAGCCCTATCCACCACAGGGCGTCACTTGATTTTTAGTCCTTACCTAAAAGCCTTAAGGTTTCAATTGTATTGAAGCAAAGCTAGAACCACGAGTAAATTCGTCAATTTCATTTTCTATTTAGCGCCTTATTTTGGCGCAATTCTTCATCGTACGTGTTAGTATGTTATACGAAAATCAAATCATACACGCCTGTTACACTAACTATAAGGTCCATTTTCGCGTAACCTAGTTTAATTGATCCTAAAACAACTAAATGCTACGAACAAAGCCATGATTTTTTTAAATTTTGTTCTCTAATTAACGAGTATTGTAGTGCGCATTAAATTAAAAGAAATTAACTAATAATTAATAGCAACTAAGTCTTTTCCATATAACTCTATAACATAATTATATTCGGTTCTCAATTACAAATAATATTTAGCCCCATAACTCGTTAAAGCGCCTAACGTCCATCCCATTGGACATTGACGTTCTACGACCGACATTTAGGGGCCATCGTTAATTACGTCACACGAATTTCATGATTTGACCTCTCCCCACCCCTTGTCACACTTGGTCGACCCCTGCCCACCCTTTACGTGTGACGTGATTCATGGCCATGACCAGACTTTGTTCCTTTGAAAGCAAATCTCAGGACTAATCCGATTTCAAATATTTTTTGCCTTAAATATCCCATTTATTGGGGAAGGCCATCATTGGCTTATACAATATAATATCACGTTCATTACTTGGAGGAGGTGGTTTCTGATGAAGAAATATATCAACCTTGCTACCCAAAAAGACGGAATGAATTTTCTAGATTGAAGATGGGTGATTTCGAGACCAGCTCTTAAAGCAGTGTCTCTCATGACGTATAGGGAGGTCAAAGAGATTGCGCTGGACAGAGGCACATGGAAGGAGTTGCAGCAGAGACTTGCAAAGATGTCTCCATTATTCTATATTATCAAAAGGATATTATTGTCTACTTCAATAAACTAAGTTTAACATAAAAAAAATTATCATATATGTAGATAAAATAACGTGTAATTAGTAACGTTGACTAGCCATTGAACCTTGGATCTAGACAGGTTGTTATAAGGTTGAAATTGGCAGTGCAATTCCAAATTTGTCACAATTTTGTTTTCAGATTTGGGTACTTTAATATATATATATATATATATATATATATATATATATATATATATCGTATTTTTTTTCCTCTCACTCCATCGTCTCCAAACACTACTTACGATTCATAATATTCATATGTTTGTGAGGACGTTTGTTACTCAATCAGGCCAAAACGGCTGTACAGAAAAAGATGAAATTTGGCACAGAGATACATTATTAGTTAGATTAACACATATATGTTTTAGTACAGACAAAAATATTACCAATGTAATAACAGCTAACAACAGCTAGGTATAGATAATGCCATCCACGAAGACGCGCCCCACCAATTTCTATTCGAAGGGGTTTCAGGATGCGGCGAGTATGACCCGAGTCTATTAATGGTAGTGTGCGTGTGCACTCATAGGTAATCAGTGTGTACCGATAATACTCAAACACTAGTGGAAGGTTGCACACTCACACTATAAACTATAGGGAAGTGGGGCGCGTCTTCGTGGATGAGACTATCTTTATATCATACAGCCTTAAGAAATTAACGAGCATGTATGAAGAGACAACTTGAATGGAAAGCGAAAGATGCCAGTAAGTCTAGAGCTGGAATGGAACTACACTTTCACCGCCTAATGGGTGAGGGTCTGAGTGATATATATCGCCTTTCCACAAGGGTCCCCGAAGGGGCAGGCAGAGGTGTATAGGTAATACCCATGCACCCACTTTCCGCTAGAGGTATATTGGGTGCCAACGTGACAGATGGCGAGTCCATCGCCGTTACTCAAGCACGACTATACATACGCCTTTTGAATTTCTTCTCAGACGTATGCAGGTTTCCTCTCGATGTTTTCCTTCACCGTAAAGCTCGTGGTGTGACTAATCACTGTACTTAAGTTTAGAAAAACTCATTGGTACGGCTACCACGGCGGTCTGTGTGATGACATTTTATTATGAGTGCATAGCCTCACACCTTCCCAGAAGGGGTAGTCGTAGCGGGTAGTCATCACACTAAGCTGAATCTTAGGCGACGGATAGTTTTTCTAACGAAAGCTTAGATCTACGCTACGAACAAATTGTTTACGTTAGTAAATGCGCATGTCATCATAAATGTGAAAGATTGTATGTTTACAACACAACCACGCGCTTGGCTCAACAAATTTCGATAAGATTTAGAACTAGGGATAGCTTATAACTTGGATTTACAAATCACAGTGCGGGGAAACAACAACGGGGCGAGGAGTTTAGTAATTGTTGAACTTCGTAATTATTTTTGACTGTTTATTAAATTTATTAAAACGTTATGATTCGTCCTAGATCCTTATCAACAAAATATATATAATACATAACGGTTCTTGGTCAGTCAAATTTAAAAAAAACACCCACAATCCCCGAAGAGCTAGGCAGAGGTGTACCGACAACCTCCTACCGGAGATACGAGCCTTGCCCAATTGACAGATGGCGAGTCCAGCGCCATTATAATTAACAACGAAAGAAGACTGCAATAATGAGTCGCTTATATTACTCGACGGCACGACAAGACACTCAATAAATAACTTTATATCGTAGAAAATGGAACACAAATTTGTTCGCAAAAGTTGTCGTTGACGTATGAGGCGAGAATACTAGCAGTCTCTTTCTAACACGTTTGAATTGCCAGTATGAAAGAGAGAGAAGTTACGGAATAACCTGTCCTTTACTGCATTTAGAGCTATTGAGAGAGAAATCTACCAACAACACCTGAAATTACTTTAAGTATTTAAAATGAAAATTAGTGTTCAATACAAAAATACTGAAAGGTTGCTTAAATACAAATTTGGCACTTTAAATCCTATCTTTAAGGTTCAGTTTTCAATGCAACCAATTTCAGAAAATAAATATAATAATATATCCTCACGCCTTCCCACAAGGGTCCCCGAAGGGGTAGGCAGAGGTGTATAGGTAATACCTACACACCCACTTTCCGCCAGAGGTATATTAGGTGCCAACGTGACAGATGGCGAGTCCATCGCCGTTACTACAATTTCAGAAATGAATGAATATATAATTGTCACAATAGAGATGTTTCAAAAGTAACACGTATGCATGAGTTGAACTTCAGAATCATAGAATATTTAACGCCTTCGCCTTAAGGGTAGGCAGAACTGTTACAGCACTCTTGTGACAGGTGGCGACTACTCGCAACCCCTCGGCAACTAGGGCCCTATAATATATAGAGATATTGAACTTATATCCGGTTAACGAAACCCAAAATCTTATGTTTAAATGGTAACATTGAATCGACTCTAATATATATAATATACACTGGAAATATATATCAAAGTTTTCGTACATATATGTACTTATATATATTTCAACTATGTGCGTATTTTAGTACATATATAGTGAAAGCGAGCGAGAAAAACTACTTTAGAACATAAAAATCGTTGATGCACACAGGCTGTTCATAAAATGTCCGAAAATATGCCATTAAATATTTGGTAAATTATTTTTACATCGATATTCAAAGACCACTCGAGACAAATCCCATCGGACATCCTGTAGATATAACTTTTTATATAATATTATACTTATCTTATACGTTAAAGTAACTCCGAATAACTATATACACATAAAAATACAATATTGACTAAAACATAAACGAAATAACAACCTTATCACGATAGCATTAAGAGACACATTCCTATAAAGTTAGACGGTAGAAATCTCGAATCTATTTTATTAATTGCAGTATTTAAGTATAAGAAGCCTCATTCTTAGTCCTAACAATTCCTGGCAAATTAAAACAGAGCGTAATTAACAGGAGTTAAAGTCGATTTTCGTTACAACCATATTCGCAGCAATAATACAAACTAAATTGAGTCTTAACATCGGACTATAGAGACTATTTTTCATAAATTATACATCGCCTCGCTCTCAAATCAATATAGAAGTTCCTCTTATAACGAAAACGATAATTTAACTAACATATATACATATAACAGCTATTATTTACAAAGTGAGTAATCTAACTGGGAATTACGAAGTGAAATCAACCTTGAGATAATAGAAATAAGGACTGTTATAACAAATCAATACTCGTAATACATGGGCGTTTTCAAGAATGTTTGAGCAAAACGAGGAACGCCAATAGTATTCGGAACCGACGAGCATGTATGAAGATGTTGATGAACGTGGATGAAGCGAAAGAGGTTTGTCAGTCTGGAGAAGGTGGCGAGCAAGAATACGGCGTTCCAGATGGTAAGCGGGTATTGTAGCTAAGCACTACGAAATCAAATCAAATTATCAAATATATTTTGCTTTTTTTACGAACAATAAGATCTACTAATATGAGCGAGAGGTAATAGACCTCCCGTTCTTGAGGACCCGACCTCCCAGAGATAGTGCCATTCACAAAGACGCGCCCCACCAATTTCTAGTCGAGGGGGTCGCGGGATGCGGGGAGTATGATCCGAGTCTATCAATTGTAGTGTGCGTGTGCACTCATAGGTAATCAGTGTGTACCGATAATACTCAAACATAAGTGGAAGGCTGCACACTTACACTATAAACTAAAGGAAAGAATAGTGGGGCGCGTCTTCGTGGATGGCATTAACTTTTCCCTCTACTTCCCACCCGAACCAGTGGATCTAGGCTTAGTCTAGACCTTCTATAGTCTTCAGGTCGGTGTCTCAGTTAACAGTTCCAAGAATATTCTTACTTAATTTGATGTGTTTTACGTAATGCCGCACGACTGTTAACAATTTTAAGACCAATCCTACAAGGATTTAAAGTTCACTTTCGATCAAACTAATGTCGCTTTGTGATTTGTTTGAAATTGAACCTTAATTACTTTCACATAAGGATTACATTCGGTAACGGGTCGTTATCGCATTAAAGCAGCCCGAAGAAGTATAAACCTTAACCTAGTCTAGTGTGAGCGAAACCTTCAGCCACATACCTGATGGTATACCGAAGAGTTGAAATCATCCATTGCCTACACCACTTTTATTGCACGACTTAAAATTGTCTTTTCCACATTGCACAATTCTGTAGCAACCATTACATCGAAATACGAAAAGTTTGACAGCTGTCAAATCTTCATTCACAGGCAAATGTCAAAAGTTTGACAGTCCGATTGCACTGCCCCACAGGTATATAATGCTTAACATGGAACTATGCAAATTACGGCTAGATAACATATTAAAATTTTTTTATATAATTAAATGGACATTTTACACCGCAAATACAGGAGACGTCCTGTAAGTTTCAAAATTTACATAAAGCATCGATTTCAAGGTCCCAAATCTGTATTCTCAAGCGACACACTAATCTACGGACCATAGGGCTATTGCTATTAGAAATTCCCAATAATATACCAAATATCTTGCTTAATAGCGGATAAATAACAGCCAGGGCATGAGTCTAATAAATGTTAATTACTAACATTTTCTTTCGCTTATAACAGTCACTTGAAATCGAGCAACGAACGAAATCTTACTAGTTGTCGAGTTGACAGCTGTCAAGTCACGACAATCTACTTAGTACTACGGGTAGTTTTCTTGTGTTAACATTCACCCAATATCGATCTTGATAGACTACAAGTTGACAGCTGTCAAGCTCATGAACCTGGCGATATGTGTTTTGTATGCCAACGTTACGCTTGTAACGATGTCAAGCTGACAGCTGTCAGTCTAAAGCAGGTATTTTTTGTAGGTTAACATCTCTTTTGGCTGTTCTTATGGAAGTTCGCTCAAAATTGACAACAACGTCATTTTGCTAGACGTCAAGCTGACAGCTGTCAGATTGACGAGCCCACGGAAGGGTACGAACATGGACGCGTCGTGCGGGGGCCGGCGTCACGGCATGTCGTCGTCTGTGCGCCTGGTCATGTCATTCTTACGTCTGCTGAGCTTCTTCTTCATGTCAAGCAGCATCTGCTCGAAGGACATGTCCTCGGCTCGGCGCGCCGCGATGGCGGGCTGGCAGTGGAACGCGCTCTCGGTGTATTTCGCCTCGAGGCCATCTGACAAGAGACAAACGTTAGAACGGCGACAGTCGCGGGCAGCGTGCAGCAATTATAAGGATAACTATCATACATTATAATGGCTGGAAATAAAACTAACACGATTCCCACTTATCGGTTGTCATTGTAAGTCGAAGCCATCCAAGTAACAGCTGTTATCACACAAAAATAATCAGAATCGATCGTGCCGTTCTCGAGTTTACGCGAACAGCGATTTGATTTTTATATACATATATCTCCAGGAGGGAGGCCTTTGCCTAGCAGTGGGACACGATTGGCTATACATAATAAGTTAAATGATTTGATTTACATGATAGATGTCTATAGCATATTTGAGCTCACCGCTGCCTACCCCGTTAGGGACTCGGCGTGATGATATGAATATTCGAGCTTATTTATATAAGCCAGTTACCTAAGTCAGCGTAAGTCTGCCTGCAGAAGGCCCGGCGGCCGCCGAAGCCCACGTCGTACTGCGGGAAGGTGGCCGCTGCCTCCACGGCGGACCACGCGTCCCGAGCCCGCTGGTAGGTCACGAAACCATAGCGAGTACTGAAATATACCATATGCTTTCATATGCGGCTTGCTGAAACCTTCGTATTTAGCCATCAGGTCTGAACTAAGTACAGATACTTGTCACACGAGCATCAGGGATGGAAATCACCAAGCGGTAACCGCTTACCATAAGGCGGACCGCATGCTTGTTTGCCACCCATGTCAAACAAGCAAGCGGTCAAAACCTTACCTAAGGGACAATAGACTCGCCATCTATTTCAGAAACACTCTTGATAAACCATATCGATATCGACCTGGTGATAATTGTTGCCCACTCACCCATCTTCCTTACTATGCAGCCTGACCTCCAGTACGGAGCCAAACTTGGAGAACTGCGACCGGAGTGTAGCCTTAGTGGTGTCCTTTTCTAATTTGCCTACAAACACTATCCGTCTCTCTTCCACAGGTGTGTTGCTCTCTCTGTGGGGAGCAGAGGTAGATGGTTAAAAACATTTAACTCCCACAAATAGAATACAATTTATATGATATAATAATAATATAATATATCCTCACGCCTTCCCACAAGGGTCCCCGAAGGGGTAGGCAGAGGTGTATAGGTAATACCCACACACACACACACTTTCCGCCAGAGGTATATTAGGTGCCAACGTGACAAATGGCGAGTCCATCGCCGTTACTCAAGCACGACTATACATACGCCTTTGAATTTCTTCTCAGACGTATGCAGGTTTCCTCTCGATGTTTTCCTTCACCGTAAAGCACGTGGTGTGACTAATCACCGTACTTAAGTTCAGAAAAACTCATTGGTACAGTCGGGATTCGAACTTGCGACCTTTGCGTCGCAGGCAACTGCTCGAACCACTCGGTCACCACGGCTCTATAATAATATAAATAATATATTATATAATAATATAAATAATAAATACCTGGGACAATTCCACACAAATTTACCTAGTCCCATGTTAAGCAAAGCTTGTTTAATGTTAACTAGACAACGATATAATTACTTATATAGATAGATATATACATAAATACATAGGACATCCAAGACTAAGGTACAAATACTCGTGTTCATCACACAAATATTTGCCCTCAGCGGGATTCGAACCCGCGACCCCAAGTTTCGCAGTCAGGAGCTCTAACCACTAGACCAGACGGTCGTCAATGATTTCGAGATACACTGGTTAATAACTTGACTGCAGCTAATATTGAGCTCTTAATTCACCATAACAAAAATACCCTAACAAAGTTGGTCCTTCGAGCCGGATTTGAGTCGGCGACCTTGCGAATCTGCGTACCACCAATACAGTAAGAAATAGTAATAAAATATCTTCACTGCTTCCGTTTAGGGTAGGCACAGGTGTAGCAGAACGTCTAATAACAATAATAAAAGACATCAGCTATTCATTGTATTGTCATGCGGTTGTACGAGGGTGAGATTGTAAAGACGAAGAAAGGCATGTTACGGATATAGAAAGGATGAGTGAAGAAATAATGACGAATCGACGATATACAAAGAGAAAGTGTGTGCAATATGAGGCAAAGGAACACCACGTTCCAACTACCTGGATCAAATTGATCGGACGCTCAAGGACGGGAACGTCAAAGGAGTACTCGAAGCCGGTGAGCATATATGAAGAGACTGATGAATATGGACGAAGCGAAAGAGGTATGTAAGTCTAGACAGAACTGGCGCTCTATTCCCTCTGGCTATCACTATAGGGTAACAGCGATAATATGTATGTATATCATGCTGTTCTCATTCCATGGGGAAGTAAATTTGAAATTGTATGTGTAATGATGAAATAGAAATATGTATGTACCTACAGAGAGTTTATAAAATGTGGTTTAAAATGTCACCTGTCTTCTGAGCTAAAGCTCCGGCTGTAAGGTTTCTTTCTGTAGGGCTCGTCCCGCTGGTAAGAACTGCACGACCTTCGGGACTTGCGTGAACCCTCCGAGGAGCTGGAGGATGATGATGATGATGAAGATGATGAAGAAGACGACGACGACGACGAGCTGTAACACGGGATATATCATAATTTATTATAACTTAATACTTCATACATAAAGTGCGAATATCAAAGATTTTTCCTAAACTTAAGTACAGTGGTTAGACACACCAAGAGCTTTACGGTGAAGGAAAACGTTGTGAGGAAAACTGCATACGTTTGAGAAGAAAGACGTATGTGTCGTGTCTTAGAATGGGCGACGGACTCGCCTTATCTCACGTTGGCACCTAAATATATTAAACTTTGCGGAACAGTGGCTCAAATTCAATGGTAAAGGAAAGCAATAGGTTCGATTTCAATACAAAAAAGCTCCATAATTGTTGTGTGTGGAAAATTTTGCAGAAGAATTACCATCTGGCATATTATCTAAGACTAAACGTAGGTCGCTTTACTTTCATAAAATCAAGCGAATGTGAAATTTAAAAGACAATGTTGGCCACATCCCACTAATTAGTTGTGGTCTGGGCTATTAGTAATGAGGTCTTAGCTAAGAGTTCCCTGAAACTGATCCGCAGGGAAAGTACTTGACATGCCATTGGTAACACACTCGCATCAGCCTCACCTAGAAGATGAATCGGAGCTTTCAGAAACCGTTAGCTTCCTCAACGGCGGAGTCAGCGACTTGGCTACCTTCCTCTCAACGCAATTTACATGAGGACTCTTCTTTTTAGGGACTGGACTGTTTGAGCGAGCCTCAGGCTTGGACCGAGACCTAGAGCGCCGTTCCCTACGAACGGACGGAGAGCGACGCTTGTGATACGAGCGAGAGCGCGAACGACGTTTCCTCTTGTAAGGCGAATCTGATCTTCTATAACGTCTATAGCGACCTCTAGATCTCGACCGACTCCGACTGCGCGAGCGTCTTCTTCTCCGACTGCGAGATAAGGATCTAGACCGACGTCTGTATTTAGACTCGTATCGGTCCTTCGACCTAGATATTTTCGTCTGACAAAGTTTTTCTCTTGACTCTCCTTTGTTCTTCCAATCCTCAGTCACTTTAATATCTTTCGTGCGAACCGGACTGCTTTCGCTAGATAGGGACATATCGCTGTCCGTACGCTGTCTGTTAAGAGAATTATCTTTAACAGGACTCACCAGAGTTGGCAGTTCGACAAATTCAGTAACTACTTCTGTCTGTACAACTACACTTACAAATGTAGGTTTGTTTCTCTGTTTATCTATATGTAAGATAACTTTATCCTCACCATGCTCAGCTTTAGGGTCGTATTCACGTACGATGGTAGCTTTGGCGAATTTAAATGGTTCTCGTTTATGCACCGGTGATTTCGACTTGGAATTCCAACCTTCATCTGATTTATCAACACCTTCGCCCGGCGCTTTTTTCATGACAACGTCCTGTATGCTAGCGAACAGTGAGTTGCTAGATATCTTAGGATCTACCTGTCTTTCAACACTCTTCAAAGTTGCTGTAATGTCTTTGTATCGTTCTTTGTCTATTATTGACTCTAAAAGCTTTTTGTCATCGACTGCGTTCCTCTTTTCTCTTTTAACAGAGTCAAACACATTTTGTTTCAAAATATGATCAGACTTCTTTATTTTAAAGTTGATCGGCGCTTTGGAATCCACAGGCGCCATATGTGACTTTATTTTCTCAAATTCCTTATCCATTTCTTTAAAGATATCATCGTCTGTGTTTGTCCCAATACTAACTAGGATGATTTCTTCACAATCTGCTGGTATTTGTGGCTTTTCGTTAACTTTTGGCGCCGGCAATGCTTCTGGTTGGGACATGCCGACTATCTTCATCATTTCAGCGTCACTAATTAGAGGCTGCAGTTGCAAATTCTCAACTTTGGGTATTTTACTCATAACGATTTCTTCGTCTCTCTTCCTAGTCGCCTCTGCTTTTTGCTTCTTATTATTCATAAGGATTTTTCTAGAAGCTTCTCGTATTGGATCAAACAATTTCTTGGGCGGTTCGGTGTTCGGTTTTTCTGGTGTGCTCGTAAGCCCATTTGATGGAACCAAAACGTGACTATATTTGCCAGTTTTGTCTATTATCAATGGACTGGGCATGTCAGGGAATATCGCTTCTGGGCTGACTGTCGCTGAGCTGTTATTAGAACTGGCCCCTCTCCGTAGCTTGTACTCTTGGAGGTTCAATTTCTTCCTCTTCATTGGTTCGACCTCTTTCTTTATCGGGGTATTCACGCACTTGTTCAGCTCGTCATCTAATGGTCTTTTCTCAGACTTGGCGTCCACTGCTTGCGGTATCTGGACGTCATGCTTATTACTAAAGAGTGCAGTATAAAAATGTTCCTTTGGACGGGGTTCCACCTTTACATCTACCTCACTAACTACAGTATTCACACATTTACTCTTGCTCCTATCTACCTCGTGTTTCTCCTGCTTAATGTGTACATTGTTTACTGCATTGTCAACACTACTCTTACACTTTTCTACAAGTTTATCTTTCTGAGAGTCTTTAGGATCACAGTTAAGAATAACTTCAGATTTATTTTTTATAGTTAACTTAATGCTACCGTTTGAATTTTGACTACAAGAAGTATCACCTGCTTTAGAAGCACTTTTAACAATCACAGAACTGTTGCCTTTATCCTTACAAATATCGTTAGGTGCACTATGCGTAGGCGAAAGTTTTTTACGACAATTCGCTTGTACTATAGGTTTGACACCTTGCTTCATACTAAGTTTCTTTTTAACGTCAGTTTCGTCACTACGATTCGTTTTTTTATGCTTTCCACTACACTTATCACTTTCATCGTCACTACTTAAGTGATACACGACTTTTTTGTTCTTGCACGACCTATGACGGGAGTTTAATATCCGACTGTTGCTCGACAACACCTCCGGTTTGAGGAGGCTCTGCCCACCCTTGAGATTTGGGAGGCTGAGCCGCTTTTTGGACGAGCAGTAGTCATGGTCCGAGTGAACGGGGCTTGGTGACCGCCTGACCGCTGAGTTTATTGTCGACGGCATCTGTAATAACGTACTTAGCGTGAACATGTTCTCTAAAACCTGAAAATAATCAGAGTTGAGACACTTACCAATATTTGCCGCATTTTGTTCTTATTGAGCTGGACGCCAGCGTCATGCAAGCGCATACCGTTTGACAAGCTATGCTTGCTGTTACTCTTCACTTTTTCATCTACCTTGACTAAAGGCCGTTTCTTAGTGTTCAACTTTTCATTAGCTTCAAACTGTTCCAGAAGAGAACTTAGATTATTGGCTTCAAGAACTGGTATGACAGTATCATTACACGACTCCACATCTACGAAATCGTCCACTTCTACTTTCAGCTCTGGTGGAACTTCCTTCTTAGCTGGTTTCTCTATACAGAAATCGAGGAGTGTCGGTGCGGTTGGTGTTGGTGTAGGTGTCGATGTGAGTTTCCTTGGCTGCTCTATGGGTACGGTGGAGTTTTTTATCGTAGGTTCAAGTGTGCCTTCGATTTCCATATCTTGATGGCTCAGGTCATCTTCCGCCACGTCTTTAGGTTCATCTTGGTTAGTGATAAGGAAGCTGTTGACATCCTCATCAGTCAAAGTGCGGGGGATATCGTCGCTCTTGTTGGCACTACTGTCGGTCTTGTCAAACGCTAGGTCTGACAAGTCGAGGTTCAAGTCTTCGAAGCTCAAACATGTTTTCGCATCGTCAATGTCCATACAGATATTCTGCATTGGAGACTGGGGCACAGAGCATGAACGTTGGATATTTTTAAATTTCGTATACGTCATGTCTTCGAGCAGAAATCTTTTCAAGTCCTCTATGTTCGGAAGGACTTCTAAATCCGACTCGTTTATCACATCCGCATTGTCTGGCTCGGATTGTTCTTCACTTTCTTTGGGTTCTTCTTTGATTGTGTAATCTTGAATTAACTCTTCGACCTTAGGTATCACTTGAGGTGGTGTATATTGTTCTTCTGGTTTATGTTTTATGAAGTAGTCGTCAATATTTGGCAAATCAGGTGACTTGCCTTTATCTTTTATAAAATATTCATCGACGTCCTTAACAACAGGTTCATCAGCATCCAATATACTGACATTGTCTTTAATAAAGTAATCGTCGACATTTGAAACTACTGGTGTATCTAGATTGATACCCAGATCGTGGCACACATCTGAACCTTTGTAACGCACTTGTTCTGCATATTCATCTGGCTTGATGGCATAGTCTTCTTGGTCATCGTCTGAAGAAGCTTCGATCAGATCAAGGTCTGGGTTCACTGTGTACACCGCGATGACGTCATAATCGTGACCTTCTACAAGGCTGTCTTCCACAGAGAGCTGCATATGAGGATGAGGCATGACGTCTTGAACGTCAATTTGTTCGTCATCGACGTCTATACTTTCCTCATCGACATCTATTTCATGGACGGCTATGCTCCCATCGTGTGTCTCCTCTACATCCTCAACCTCCTCCTGGGAACTATCTTCCTCGGAGCTTGTGTCTTGACTTGACGCTGTTGCGTTTATCTGTAAATAGGCTGATAATTAAGATAGTGGCGAATTTGAATTTTTTTTTAATTGTTTTTTTTTTTATTGAATTATTGTACATTCAAACAAAACGGAAACCAGGTATAGATCAAGATTTTCTTACAACTATTTGAAAAGAACAATTCCACCATCTCCTCATCATCATGATTTCCGACTGATGAATGAGGACAAAGCGAAAGAGGTATGTAGTCTAGAGAAAATGGGCGCTCTACTCTTCCTACCCCGTAAAGGACTTGGCGTGATGATATTTATGTACGTGTGTGCTTGTCTATATTACTATGTAATGTACTACGTCTTTAGTCTATTTCCTTCACACACAATATGCTTAAGTAAATAAAACACCTAATATTTACTCACAGTCTGTCCCTGGCACCAGTCTCCGGTCGTTTCAAACTGCGGCTTGAACCCCGCCTGCGCCTGCGCATACTCAGGGCTGTGATAACTGCTCTCCGACGATAGGGATTCGCTCTTAGCCCTCATCACCTTGTGCCCGATGTTTCTGTACCGGGCCTGGTGGTAAGTATTTAGGATGTGCGATTCCATGTCTGGAAGGAGATATTGTTGCTATTAGACAGTGTGCATAGTTCAACAAATTCAAAGAAAATCCGTTAAGAAGTTAATCGCGAACAGACCGACAGACAAACACAGCAGGGACTTTGTGTTATATAATATGTAGTGATAACATACATATACATATATGTTACTCCGGAATAATGTAGCTTTGCCATAGAAAAATATTTGAAAATAAATGAAAAAGAAGATAAAAAATACAGTCAAGATGTTTTTGAGTTTATCGAAATCCTATCCACAAAGAATATCAAAAACTTTTTTTTCTCATTAATTAAGGACTTTTGTCGCACAGCGACTGTCACTCCGAGAGGGCACCTGGATATAAAAGTAATTAAAATCTATGCATATATAATTTCAACAAATATCTTATATCATCAGAACTAAGGTTTGCTAGGATACTGTTACACAGACCACATCCTGGCTACATCCAATCATAGTTCTTCTATCATCTATATAAGTAAAAATGATATTTAAATGTGCTCTCTGTCCAGAATTCTTGGAGGAAGCATGCCTCAAGCCATGTTATCTTATCTTTTAAGATAAAAGAAAGGATAAGATAAGAAATTAAAGAGCCTATACATGTCATTAGGAGTACTACTAACAAAGTATATATATAGGCGTATAGGAAGCATATAGGAAGGCGTGAGGATATTATTATCAATACATATAAAAAAATGTAAGGGATTGTTGCCTGTACATTGAAGATATATAAGAAATCTTCTGAACAGAATTGGATGAAATTTGGAACGGAGGACGATTCTTTTATAAAATACAAATAGTCATGCATGAGTTATGACGATGGACTCGCCACCTGTCACATTGACACTGAAATATATCTCTGGCAGAAAGTGGGAGTGTGGATACTACCTATACACCACTGCCTGTAACCTGTAACCATATACCTATATGTACATATGGTTATAGGTGTATAATATAAATATAAGCATACATTTACAAATATGTCTGGTATTGTGAGGTTGAAAGAAAATGTGTTTCGAAATATTGCAACATGCATCTTTTATTTAATTTATTGGAATGTAATATGATTATACTACCAAATCATATGAATTCATACATTTGCCCATGGCTGCACCTTGAGTTAGCCAGCATAAACTGGCCAGACAATGCTTTAAGTGATATCCTATGAAAGGTCTGTTTACAGTGGTGATGTAAATAAGTAGACATGATATACATATATATATCATTGTCTATCATTGTTGGGTTCTGTAAGTCAAGAGAGACATGGTACAATAGTAAATCTGCCTATTTGTTTGCATTTCATGATGTATATATATATATATATGTATTTATGTGGACGAAGCGAAAGTAGTATGTAAGTCTGGAGAGAACTGACGCTCTATACTCTCTGCCTACCCTGTTAGGGACATCAACTTCTTCATACATACTGAGTTTTCATCTATACTATTATACTATTTAATCTAGTTAGTAAGATCAGTGTAAAATTATCCATTTGAAGCCAACACTTGTGTCCCTTGGCATACCTCTATGAATATAATATTTATTCAGCTGTTCATTAGTGCTTTGTTGGGTCACCAAAGCCATGTTAAAACTACCAAATTATGTAATGGTCTATTATTACATTCTGCAGCCGACTGACCTAGTAGACAGGACTACTGACAGCGAAGGGAATGTGGTTAATTCGTAAAGTGGGTAGTGTGAGTTAAACCCAAATAATTGTTCCAAGACCCATTGAGCGAATTAGTTCATCTTGTAAGATGTAAGGTATTCGAATAGACATTTTGAATACATCTATCTTGCTTTGTCTTGTGGTACGATTATAGTTAAGCGATTTGAGCACCATCATGTTCTTGAGAGCACCGTTAGTACGACCCGACAAAATATTAGCCAATCAGAGCGCCTATTTCATAATAGCGCGGCAAAAGGTACGTGCGCGAAATTAGCCGATTGAACCGAGGCAAAGTGGGCGTTGCTAGGCAACACCATGGCAACGTGTATCCTTTCCAGTGTTCAATAGTAGTCTTTGGTGTATCCTTTGAGCAAGCATCTCTGAATCCCTATACGGCTGGACAGATTTTGTTGATTTGTTTTATGTGTGAACACACTTGAACTGGATGGTGGATTCAAGATTTACTTTAGATTGACGACAGGACCCGATAGATGGCGCTGCGATCGTGTTTCAGCAACAATTTTGTACCAAGCAAGCAAGCAATTGGGTGGGACACCAGTGTAAATACATATATTTTTCAATGTATACATATTAACATTATAAAGAGGTATATTTTCATCATGTTTTAATATGGATTTTTGAGAGAAAAGAATTATTAATAATATAAGAATATTGATATTACCAACATTTACTAACTTGAATTTTATTTAATAATTCAGATTAGATGACATAGAATAGAAGACACTCTCTCTGATTGTATGAATCTAATGATTACACAATCATATCTAGATAAATAAAATAGCCAAGTGCCTCATTCCTTGGTACATCTATCTTACAAGCATTATGCTACATTTTAGTAATTAAATAGCATAAACTGTCATCAAATACATTTATTTCCTGAACTAAAAGCAGAGCACCCTGGCACAGGTGTCTAATGATACTTAAAGGGTTTTTTTTTTAAGGAATAAACATTATTACTAGTACTATTATGCTATAGCTTGATAAATTTACAAAAATAAATTGAAACATAGTGTATACATACATGTCTTTTTATATATGATATATTTCTTCTGTGTGTATGACACTGAACTCCTATACAACTGGACAGATTTTAATGTGTTTTTCTGTGTCTACGAGAATGGTTTAGATTCGCAATTGGACCCGATAGGTGGTGCCAACATCATATTTTTTCACCTGAGCGAAGCTGGGTGGGACCACTAGTAATATATATAGTATATAGTATATATTACTAGTGGTACATATATATATATATATTCATCAAATGTTGAGAGAACTGATGACTACTCTCAGTGCCCAACCAAATGAGAGACTTTGCATGATATGTGTAACAATATATTTTTTCATTATTTTGTTTGACACAAACATTAAGAATCCTCTAAATAAGAGTAAAGTAATGTGAGATAAGGTCCCCAAGCCTAGAGGCAACCAGTACTCTACACTCTCTGACTACCCTGAGCTGTATGTTGCTTAACAACTTTCAAGATAAAAAAATCAGAAGACCACTCAAGTAAATAGCAAATACAAAAAATAATATAATACAAAAATTATTCTCTTGAAAGTATTAACAATAAGTTATAAGTATTTATACTTCACAGGGAAATGTCACTTGTGGATTGAAACTGGTGGAAAATAATAACAAAAAAACTAACAGGTCAAGAGCAGCTGATTGCCTTGTCATTCTGACATTAGACAAGAAATAAAAAAATTGCAAAACATAAAAACAAAAAATATTTACTTAGTAGTTAATCAAATGAACAAAACAAGTAAAGGTAATGTGATAAAATGATGTTATCTTCATGCATAGTAGAGCATAGTATGATACCTACAAAACCTTAACAATACACATTTGTTTTTGCATTAATTCCCAATGGAGGGAGGGTTGTGGTCTATAGCAGTTGCCTGCGACGCAAAGGTCGCAAGTTCGAATCCCGACTGTACCAATGAGTTTTTCTGAACTTAAGTACAGTGATTAGTCACACCACGAGCTTTACAGTGAAGGAAAACATCGAGAGGAAACCTGCATGCAACTGAGAAGAAATTCAAATGCGTATGTATAGTCGTGCTTGAGTAACGGCGATGGACTCGCCATCTGTCACGTTGGCACCTTATATACCTCTGGCGGAAAGTGGGTGTGTGGGTATTACCTATACACCTCTCCCTACCCCTTCCGGAACCTTTGTGGGAAGGCGTGAGGATATATTATTATTATATTATATAATATTTGAACACCATGACATGTATTATATATACAAATATAATAGCTGTGCCGTGACATAAGTTTGCATGGAATAAAAGTAGCTTAAGTTACTCCTTTTTACATAAACCATTTGCCAGTGAAATCCTATTTAGTAAAAAAAAAATATTTTAATATTAGAAACAGACACTCAAATTTTATTTATTTGTATATATAGGTATACAAATATATATAAAATAATTATCAATATCACGCAAAAATATGGAATTGTTGTTTTATTTTTCTTTATTCCAAATTGTACGTAGCTAGGGTCTCTTGTGAGATGGAGTGAAGATATATATCATTTCATAAGCAGTTAAAACAATATGCTTTCCTTAGTATGAGGTAATGTCAGTTTGCACTTCGACAATATACATTTGTAGCATGGTAATCTTGTTTACACCAGACATGCATTAAGAGCCAAGGTATAAAATTTATGACGAAATCTTATTAGCCGAATAAAATTAATATAAATATAAATTTATTATATATATAATATTTTCATACCATTCAAATCACATTTAAGTTTCTTTTTGGCATCAATATGATTACTTATTGCATTTCCACTTAAATCATCTTAGAATCAACAAGTTAACTACAATTTACCCCTTAGCACTCTTTAAGAGGACTTCATGTTTTTATCATTCATTTTAAATTCAATGTTTAATAATGAGGAATGTTCAAAATATTCACACTTTCTCAGTAAGGGTTTTGTGTGTACCATTAAAGAATATTCTCGGTCACTACATCACGTTTTTATCTAGTAAAAGCTGCGCGAATACCGCGATACTGTCACCGCGGCAGATAAGAGCCAAAATATTAAATATACCTTGCCATCTGTCAAACCATGTGTAAAAACAACCGCGATCACGTGATTTCAGGCATTATACGCACCTAAAACGACTGACGGTTAATAAAACTTACAGTAAATACAAACGCACAAGCTTGACCAACGTAACGGTTCTGCACAAACGCGATTCTTGCAAAAAAACTGCACTAAATACCTACGTGCACGCTTTTAGGTTAGGTCCGACGATGCGCCTTTTTAAACACCCAAACACATTTTGTTATTAAACCTTTCGATTTTAACGCACTTATTAGGTATTTTTAATTAGAATTTAAAATGTTTTGATGTATAATTATCTAAATAAACAACGGTAATATGACACAAATCGCCCGCGCAAACCTAACCTTGATAAGGCAAAGTTGATAGATTTCTAGTTCAAGGTCCCATGAAAAAACTGAAAAGTCACATGAAGGCGTTACACAAACAAATCTGAAATATCATTGCGACCCGCACAGAAATCTATTTTAAGACAAACAACAGACGAAAAAAGCACTAACCTTATCAACCTCAAGTGACGGCTTTATCCATGTAAAATTTATTGTGCGAATAACACAATTAAAACACGATCACCACTTCACTAAATAATCACAAATATCTTTTACTAATATTTTTCTACACAAACACTAGAGTTATAACGTTTTTCGTAAAAAAATTAACACTTCACGAAACATCACATGTTACGAACTTCACGACAGCGAAAATCTTGTGCTGCCATCCTAGAAAAAATGCCACTGAGATAGGATGACATAATGTGACTTACTCACTTTTGAATAATTATGTTGATTTTTCATTTTCTACCCAATCTACTTTATATGAGATTGGGTTGAAACTTCCAAAGAAAGTACATTTTCATTTAAAGATGTCTCGCCATGCAAGCCACGAACGTGTCACTTTACCGGAAAACACAGATGCCTTAGAGGTGATTAGGGAAGAATGTTCTCCCGCGATATCTTCGGTGAAAATGGATTCCAAACCAGCCCCTGAGGAGCAAATTAGACAACCGTGTTCAGAATGTTCCTGTGTGGAGAAGTTAGTGAAGAAAGAGGACGAACAGACGAGGAAACATCAACGTGAAATAGATAAACTTTTAAAAGAGAAGGAAGATAAAATGAAGGCTGAATTTGAAAAACAATTAGCAATTGAAATTGGTTGTATGAAAGAAAGATTTGATTTTATTCTCCAGTAAGTACAACAACCCAAGTATAATGCCTGTTCTGCTGTAATCCAGCAGTTATTATTACACGAAATATTTATTAATCTGATAGGGCTATGCAAAAGAAAAATAAACGTCTTCTTGATCCTACATAAAATATCTATAAATATAAATGAGGTTTAATACATCATTGATAAATATCACCTTTTGGTCGAATATATATTACTTTACCTGACTTTCGAAGTACTTAAAGTTTTATACATGTTAAGTTGAATAGTTGCATTGACGTTTCTTGTATACATACAGCTTATAGGTACTTATATCATTCGACAACTTAATGCGTTCATGCTCGCTCTATGTAGCGGATACAAAATAAATTATCAAAATAAAATATAATTTTATTTCAAAAATATTTGAAAACAAGTCTTTTTATCCATATGGAATTGAAACGTTTGTAATTATTATCTAAATTTATTACAGGAATGAACAAATGCGCACATCGCACATGCTTCGAGAAGCCCACCGAGAAAGACAAGAAAAGATTAACGCATTACAAACACAGTTAGAATGTAAAAACCTAGCTGGATTAATGTTTGTATTGTGTTCTGAAAGGAGGAAGAGTAAATTGGAGAAGTTGAGACTTATCGAAGGTGCGAATATTTATAATTTAATTACTCACCATACAAACTTTGTATGTGGCAACTGGCAACATTATTTATAGTTATGAACCCTTCTCAATAGTATTTTATTTACTTATTTTATTTAGGGGCTTTTAATTGCTTAACTACTTTGAATTAATAACGCGTTTTTATCTTATAGAGTACACTAATTACATCCACGCGCTGCAAGATATTCTAGCAGAGGGACAACAATTGATATTGAATCTGTCCAGAGGATATAAAACCGCGGCAAGAGTCGATCAAGAATGGCGGGATAAAATGACAAAAATTATGAAAGAGGTAAGTTTAGGTGCGTACGTTCACCTTTTCGCACACGCATATTTGATTTTGACTTTACATTATTCTTGCTTTGTTTTAGGCGGATACATTAGTGATTATAGGATAAATTTTCGCGTTCCATGGTAGTATTTATGGATATTCATTTTTTTTTTTACTGTGTTCTGTTTAGTAATTTTGGAGCTATCGGCAACTTGCCATGTCCTCGTTCAATATAAGACGTGCTGAGTAAAAAAATATAAGCTTACAAGATTTTGAAATTAATATCGACCGGTTTCAAAAGAAAGTTTTACCTTTCACTTGATCAGTATTGGCCTACATTACAAATCATGTATTGTGATTACAGAACAACGCCATCTATGTTTCAAATTATGCAACATTTCATCTATTCCATATTAAAAAAAAATTTAATGTCTGTTTATTTAGCCTATAATAACAGCCGTGTTGGCCGAGTGGTTGCCTGCGACACAAAGATCGCAAGTTCGAATCCCGACTGTACCAATGAGTTTTTCTGAACTTGAATACAGTGATTAGTCATACCACGAGCTTTACGGCGAAGTAAAACATCGAGAGGAAACCTGAATACGTCTGAGTAGTAATTTACAGCCGCATGTATATTCGAGCTTGAGTCTCGGCGATGGAGTCGCCATCTGTCATGTTGGCACCTGGAATATATCACTGGCGGAAAGTATGGGCATTACCTATACACTTCTGCCTATCCCTTCAGGGACCTTGTGGGAAGGCGTGAGGATAATATATATGTATATATTTTATTTTGCTATTTACACAGCTACAGTAAAATTTCCATAGTTTCAATGTTTCGTCCACAACTTCTCGGGTGGCACCCCGGAGTCAACGCAATACTTCTTCGACCTGCCAGCATTATTGAAAACGGAAGCTCCCATTGTCGATGACCCCAACGAAGATCCGTGTGAGGTGGACGAACCCATCGAGTATGGCCAAGAGGATATAGAACGTAAATTTTTCCTATTTTGAGGCATAGGATGTAAATATGCACGCTTGATAAAAACTGTGTTTGGGGGCGCCCATAAATTACGTGAGGTGTATTTTAATTTTATTAATTTTCTTTTTCTTTTTATTTAATGTTCTGTCCCTACTTCCCCTGGTGAGATATCGTGAGATTTTATTCAAGTCCCCTCCCCCATACCCCATAGTGAGATTTTTCAAAATGTGGATACGGGATGCAATATATATATATATATTATATAGGCACCCAATCCTGTTAGTTACAGTTACTGATAGTTATTACTAACATGTAATATTCTTCCCGTAAATGAATTACTTCTCAAACGTATGCAGGTTTCCTCAAGATGTTTTCTTTCACGCATAGGCTCGCAATGTGACTAATGACTGTACTGACGTTCAGAGAAGTTCTTTGATCGACTAGAAAGACTCGATCACCAGAATATACAGGCAGGAAATCTAAGTTAACATACGCAAAGCTGATTTAGATCATTGGTTTTATACATACATACATATCATCACGCCGAGTCCCTAACGGGGTAGGCAGAGAGTATAGAGCGCCAGTTCTATCTAGACTTTCATACCTCTTTCGCTTCGTCCACATTCATCAGTCTCTTCATACATGCTCGTCGGTTTCGAGTACTCTTGACGTTACCGTCCAACCGATCCAAGTAGTTGGAACGTGGCCTTCCTCTGCCTCTTCTTGCACACACTTTTGCTCTGTTTCGTCAATCTTTCTTCGCTCATCCTTTCTCTATGTCCAAACCAACGTAACATTGGTTTCATTTCCACGTATAATCAGCTGAAGAAAAAGAGGACGAGGATAAATGGTGGAACCGCTTGGAGGGAAACTCTCGCCCCTTCATGGTGTTTGGAGACATGGCAGAATTCAAGCCGCCTCAGAGGCGAGAGGTGCTGAGGAATATCAAAGCTGTTAAAACGGCGCCCAAGAAATGGAAGGAGTATGGTAAGCGACAGTATAATTATCATAGTCATCAATAAATTAACATATACAAAAACACTAAAATAAATAACAATTACAATTTACAATATATATATTTTTTTATACAAGAGTGGCAAACAAGCATACGGCCCACCTGATGGGAAACGGTGACCGCAGGCTATTTACGCTCACGATACCTAAGTATCACTTGCGCGTTGTCACTCTGTGTCCACATTAAATTAAATTCGATTGTAAAAAAAATTACGTAGGCATGTTACGCTATGTATCGAAATATGAGTATCGGCACGTTTGGATATCGAATCCACAATGAAGAGATTCGCATAGCAACTGGCGTGAACGATGGTGTGATTGTGAAGATGAAGGAAAGCAAAAGCCGTGGTGGCCGAGTGGTTCGAGCAGTTGCCTGCGACGCAAAGGTCGCAAGTTCGAATCCCGACTGTACCAATGAGTTTTTCTGAACTTAAGTACAGTGATTAGTCACACCACGAGCTTTACGGTGAAGGAAAACATCGAGAGGAAACCCGCATACGTCTGAGAAGAAATTCAAAAGGCGTATGTATAGTCGTGCTTGAGTAACGGCGATGGACTCGCCATCTGTCACGTTGGCACCTAATATACCTCTAGCGGAAAGTGGGTGTGTGGGTATTACCTATACACCTCTGCCTACCCCTTCGGGGACCCTTGTGGGAAGGCGTGAGGATATATATATAAGGAAAGCAAGTTGCGTTAGTTTGCCTCTACGTATCTTTTTACGAAACACATGAAATGCAAAGATGAATGAAATCTAAAATACTCGCAGCCCGCATGTATGAAGATATTGATGAATGTGGATGAAGAGGTTTGTAAGTGTCGAGTGTAATGTCACTTACTCTGAGAGACTGCGCATGCATATAATAATGGGATAAGTATTTGTTGTTTAAACTTGGCACATCACCTGACAGATGACGTCTATTCTCTTGAATTTATATCTGTGCATTACCACAGATGATACAGCTTTAATGTTACCTTATTAAAGAGTATTGCTAATATGAATAACACAGGCGCTTTTAACTAAGTAACGTTTTAGGTTGCATCAAGTGCATTAACAAAAATAGAAAAGCCTAACCCTTTTGTGTATTTCTTCTTGCTTTTTTTAAATAAGTTGCCATAGTTAAAGTAGTGTTGCAACACTCGTAACCAATTCCAATACCAATACCTACATGCTCGTCGGTTTCGAGTACTCTTGAACACACAAACTTTCGCATTTATAATATCAGTACGATTCTCAAGATGGGATTGTTTAACTAGTACAAAGGCTTGGGGCGTCTTTTCTCGCAGTAGCTCCACTGCGGTGGTACCCCAAGGGTATCGACACTCAAGCAACTATCGCCTTTATTTGCGTGCAGTATTCAATGAAATGTTCGTGAAGGCGCAATGTTCGAATGCTGATGTCATTAAGGACGAGTATCCCGAGCACCTCCCCGTTGACAACAAATGGGAGTGCCACGCCGTGCAGCAACCACACGAAAGACAGACTTCCAAACTGGTACTTTGTTTGATATAGGAGGAGGAACTCACTGTTGGAGCATGTAGTGTCATGTTTTTTTTTCATTTATTTATCATTTAATCAAACATATATAGCATCTGGTTGAACACAGCACTAAGAAAAACAATAAGGTTTATACAAATCATGAAGTGTCTTTGTGAATTATATATATAATACCTCGAGACAATTGACGACGAGAAATTTGACGACCGTCTGGTTTAGTGGTTAGAGCTCCTGACTGCGAAACTTGAGGTCGCAGGTTCCAATCCCGCTGAGGGCAGATATTTGTGTGATGAACACGAGTATTTGTACCTTAGTCTTGGATGTCCTATGCATTTATGTATATATCTATCTATATATGTAAATATATCGTTGTCTAGTTACCATAACACAAGCTTTGCTTACTTTGGGACTAGGTCAATTTGTGTGCAATTGTCCCAGGTATTTATTTATTTACCAGTTATTTAATTCCACACAAATTGACATAGCGCCACATAGCCCCTAATTAAGCAAAGCTTCTGTTATGGTAACTAGACAACGATGTATTTACTTATATAGATAGATACAAGCCGTAGTGGCCGAGTGGTTGTTGTCTATGACACTCGAATCCCGACTGTACCAATGAGTTTCCTAACTTAAGTACAGTGATTAGTCACACGAGCTTTACAGTGAAGGAAAACAAAGGAATCCTGCATACGTTTGAGAAGCAATTTAAAGACTATAATCGTGCTTGAGTTACAGCTATGGACTTGCCATCTGTCACGTTGGCACCTAAATTATATCTCTGGCGGAAAGTGGCTGTGTGAGTACTACCTATACACCTCTGCCTACCCCTTCGGGGATTCTTGTGTCGTCGTGAGGAATTTTGACGTCGCAATAGTTGTAATGGCGTAAAGATGCTAATACGATTGCAAATAAATAAAAAAATAATTATATTCCAGAGTGTTACAAGTCGAAGGACTACAGCGCAGAGTATTGACATTCGCGGGAACATGGGTTCAATACTGAAGATTATGTAAGATGTACAATTATATTATCATCCATTCCCTTGTAATACTTAAGTACATAGTTATTAACGTACGTCTAACATTGATTTATAAATAAGAGAAGTCGAATATGGACGAAGCGAAAGAGGTATGTAAGTAAAGAGAACTGGCGCTCTATACTCTCTTATTATATATGGGTACTCGAAACCTTACATCTCTAAAACTCGCCTGACCTAAGAGGCAGTTGAACGTGGATGATGCGAAGGTCTGTAAGCCGAGAGATCTGGCGTTACCCTCTGCCTACCCTGTGAGGACCTGACTAACGTAAATATTGTCCCGTAGCTTGTCCGTGAGCTTTTGCTAGTTAAGCCTGAGGGCCTCCAGCCAGGCACATCATAGATTAGATAAGTGGTTGTAAGTCTTTTGAAGTACTGGACCTTTATGTAGCACGTCTTCGGTGAATACCCGACCAGCGACGAAGGCCGTGCTGCTGGGAGCGAGGGACTCTATGGAAATCGCATCAACAACTAAATTGGTAAGTTATTTATATAAGCCGTGGTACCCAAGTGGTGCGATCAGTTGCCTGTAACACAAAGATCGCAAGTTCGGATCCCGACTGTACCAATGAGTTTTTCTCAACTTAAGTACAGTGATTAGTCACACCGCGAGCTTTAGGGTGAAGGAAAACATCGAGCAGGAAACCTGCATACGTCTGAGAAGAAATTCAAAGGCATCTGTATAGTCGTGCTTGAGTAACGTTTTGTAGTCAACGTTTGCACCTATACACCTCTGCCTATCCCTTCGGGGACCCTTGTGGGAAGGCGTGAGTATATATATACTATAATTTTTTTCATTACAGCGAGATAGGATGAGACAATCCGAACACAGTAGAGTGGTGATTAATGTCGGCGGCAAGAAGGTAATGGGTTTGATTCTTTGACCGATGTCTTCAGTATGCTCGTATATTACGATATACATACGTATACTATATACTGATGAATGTGGACGAAGCGAAAGAGGTATGTAAGTCTAGAGAGACCTGGCGCTCTATACTCTCTGCCTACCCCGTTAGGGACTTGGCGTGATGATATGTAT
>JACCPG010005774.1:0-20977 GCA_016069955.1 Drepana arcuata | reverse complement strand
TAAGCTAGTATGTAATAGATATAAAAGGTTGCTTCTTATTAAAACATCTAACTGTGTTCTATAAACGAAACAATAGACTGCCTGCATAGTTATGGTTCGCGTTCTGAATTTGAACATTATGAAAGGAAGAACCCTGAATGCAAGTCATTTCTATTCCACCTACATCTACTATCGATCTACTGATAACGTATCACTAATCAAAAGAGAACCCATAATTTAACTGGCCAGTGACTAAATTAAAGTGTTTTTCTTTTTTATAGTCATTCCTTTTATATTCCCTCTCATACCCTAGATACTAAGACTAAAGTTCATTTAATTAGTTTTATTTCAAACGCACCTCGCCTTGACAGCCTCTGGGTAATTGTTGCTTGTGACGAAAAGTGGTAATTATCGTAGTTCTTTAGACAAAAACATTCGCAAAAAAACTCACTTAATGCTGCTTTAAGATTCATCAAAACTTAATTGTTAAATTAAGTTTTGATGAATCTTAAAAAAATATACTCCGGCCACTGTGGAGAGTTTGTCTATGGAATATTTATATGAAATAATAAATCTTAATAGAATAATATTTAACTAGAATTAATGTATATAAGTGCGTTATTTATATGTAGGTATAACTTTTAAAAACTATATTTTCTAGCTATTTTCAAACTTCAAAAAGTCAAGAAAATCATTAAACAAACTTAAGGGAAACTCACCATCTTGAATAAACAGCTAGCAATAAGTTTTAAAACTAATTGTCAAAAAGCGTCACACTAGTACACAATGTCTTTTCTTTTTTTTATTAAAAAAAATAGAACATTAGCGATGTTATTTCCCGCCAAAATATACGATCGGCTTGTAAGCATGCGCGACGTTCCCGCGCGTTACGTCTTCTGCCAACGGCTTGTGCGCTCTGCGCCGAACGAACAGACACCATTCACCAACCATCGCTACGGGTCTTTCTTCTGGGAGAACATACGCACGTGATGCGTGCCTTATGAAAGCACTGGCCGTGAGAGGTTTAATTTAAGTAAGCAAAATGCAGTCTTGTACTTCATCACTGGCTCTACACTTTTATTGGACGCTTTGCCCCTTTCACCTCTTTATCTCTATGAAACTTGCTAGTGTTAGTCGCATCTGGCTGGTCCAGTTATTTATTGGACTCTCGTGACTTGTTTGATGATCTTGCGGAAACCAGACATACTGTTATGCGTATACTGATGGTAAACTACAAAGATCTTTAATATACATACTCATTTATTATTTTTTTAAGGGCCATCTATGGTATTGAGGGTCTCATTTATGTCGCTTTCGCATCAAAACTCTTTGGTATTCATTCATAGCTGCTGCTATAAACTAATACCTAGTTCTATATCGAAAAATTATTGTATGAAACTTCAAATCAATTACTTATTATACATGAAATCTGAAGCATACACACAAATAGAACAAGATATGTACATACCCAATTACATACCTTGTTAGTTAATTTCACGACTCCGTGATTCCAATACTTTATATACATAGGTACATATCATCACGCCGGGGTAGGCAGAGAGAATAGATCGCCAATTTATACCTTATATATAAATAAATATTTATAACGAATAATGCAGCCAAATGCCTAGTCTGCTCTGGTTAGAGCTCCTGACTGCGAAAAGAGGTCGCGGGTTTGGTCACCTGGATGGTGGAAGAAAAAATCGCCGCTTCATCACGTTGAGGGTGTAAGGATGTTTGTTTTTATTTTGCGTAAAAACTACTTAAAGGAATTGTATCAAGAATTGGCGCAGGGATAGAGTACTAGCTGAATTAATACATATGCTTTATTCCACAAAAACACTTTATGAAATTCAACCTATGCTTATTCGAGTATACGAATTCTGCTACAAGAATAGTCTGTTAAATGTGGCAGAAGTGAAGGAGGTGTAAGTCTAGACAGAATGGCGTTCTACTTTCTTTGCCTTCCCTGTGTGAGACTCGTCCTGATGATATATATGTGTCTAAGAAATTAGTAGGTGGTTAGGTAGGTAAAAAGGCAGGTTGAATTGCAGGACATATATCTTTGGTTGGCGGTATTATGTAAGAAGTGGATGATGGCTTTGATCATTGTATCGGTCACGGTGAGAGGTCGGTAACCTCATACTGGTGTATGTTAGTTTAGAGACCGGTCATGTTTGTTTATCCGTTTAATAGCTATTGCGAATTGTGTGGCTTTTCCACATAATTGCGATAGGCTTTATTTCTATTGTTTGGTGATTTGTAGAGCTTTTTGTGGAGAGTTCGTGTTTCTACTATTCGACAAAAATTGGCAGTAAAGGCATCTATTTTACAGAATAATAGATCCTAATTATTATACATAGAAAGGGATTAGGCGTGATGATATGTATGTATATAATTTTATTATAAACTAGCTGTGCTCGCGACTTTATCCCCGTGGAATTTAGCGAAAACAATATTGTTCAGTTTCTAAAATAAAAGTAGCTTAAGTTCTTGTTACATCAGCTATCTGCCAGTGAAAGTCCCGTCAAAATCGGTCCAGCCGTTTCAGAGATTAGCCGGAACAAACGGACAGACAGACAGACAACATTTTTAAGAAAAAATATTTTGTTATATGTACCTGGTGCATCTATATGCATTTAATAAAAAGCGGTTATTTTAATATTACAAAAATATATAGAATCGGATAAAATATGGCACAGAGATAGATTATTAGCTGGAAAATATATGTATGTATAAATTAATATATGTATGTATGTAAATATATGTAAATCTTACGTGGTTGAAATTGCGGGGCAAACCTGGTTCATGAAATGTTTGTCGATATGAAATCGACTAGCAGTCAGACTAAGAAAATGAAAGAAGGTAACTTTCATGGATCCATGGATAGAATTTGACAAACACATTGCTTGGCTGGCCATCGCCTGCTCGCCTCGAGTCGATCATGTAGGTAGGGTATTACACATATGTAATTTACACCTACCTACATACACATACATTACAGATCCGTTCATAGTTCAGGAGCTTTTATTTGATAAAAGTAGTAGTTTTAATGTGTGTTACATGTAGGTGCTATATCTACGTAAGTTTCAAAATATGTTTCTTATATTAAACCTTAACAGAATCCTTTAAAATCTCCTTTTGCCATATTATTAGCCTCTACGGCCTCTACTATTAAAAACCGAAACAAGTGTCACAATTTGATGTAATTTTTTTACTTTATTTGTAAATTTTTTACGATATTTTTTTACTACTATCAATGTTTTTTTTTGTAAATAATGCACAAAATTATATAGTAGAAGAAATTATTCAAGTTCTCGATAGGATTTCAGACAATAGTTTACACTTATACGATAAAATAACAGAAAATTTAATAATAACCCTTCGGGCACAATTTCGTAAGCCTCGATGTGGTGATAAATTCTTGGTATGAGTTCGGGTTACCACCGTACCGGACTACAGGCATAAGAACACAACCTAAAATTGCATAATTCTTTTTTGACTGATTGAAGTGTCATCAAATTAGAAAATGGAGGAGTCCGCAGATATTGTTGAGCCAGAAGTAAAACAAGAAGCTACAGAGGCACCAGCTACTGAAGAGACAGGTGGCGGCGATGTTCAGGAAGGTGAGGAGGTCAAAGGAGATGAAGTCACAGATGAAGCCAAAGCAAATGAAGATATACCTAACGAGGATGTGATTGGGGAAGGGGAGGAAATGGAGGGTGAGCATTTAGAGGGAGAACACATGGAGGGCGAGCACGTGGAAGGTGAACATGCTGAAAAGGAAGACAAAGATAAAGCGTTGGGAGAAGGTGAGGAAGTGATGGGTGAAGAACTAGAAGGGGAGCAATCCCCAGGAGAAAAGAAAGAGGAAAAGATAGAGGAACAGGTCGAGGAGGAAGAAGCTTTTGTAGAAGAGCCTCCGCCAGATCCCGCTGCACCTTATGACTTTTCTGATTCAAAGGAAGCTTTAAGAGAGCCTTTTGAGTTGAGGCCTGATCAGCTGGCCGAAGTTGAACAGCTGTGGGAACTTTATCAAAACTATACTCCAGCGTACACTGATATAAAAGGGTACATTACTGTAAAAGAGTTAGTTTATATGCTTAAGTGTCTGCTTCTCATGACATATACGCCGGAACAATTACTAGAATTAATAGAATATTGTGTTAAGCCACCACACCCTGATGGTCACATCAATTACGAACAATTTTTGAAAATGGTAATATTACGACAACGAGATTTCCCAATTGATGAAGAGTTGCGAGCGGCATTGCAAGTTCTTGATCCCGAGAAAACAGGAATGATTGACCGAGACTACTTAAAAGAAGTTCTTGCTAAGCAAGGGCATAAAATGCCGCAAAAACAAATGGATAATCTTATTAAAGAGGTTGATATGAGCAATGACGGTACAATAGGTATTGATGACGTCGTCGGCACAATGTGCATTGATTTGAACAAAGAAGATTTGATGATGCTCAGAGCAGCAATCTTCCCACCTGAAGAACCACCACCGGAAGAAGAGATTTAAATAGATACCAGTACATAAAATTGTAAGCATACATTTACTCTTCCATTGATTAATTAATGTTTCAGAGTTTGGCAATTTAAGATAATTAAACAATATTGAGCATCGTGTGATTATTTTTTTTAAGGTTGACGCTATTTTATGTGGACCTTGTCTTCAAGTCTTTTACCTTATTTGTGGGGTAGAAGTACGTAACATGCTAATAAATTCCTACAGTGTAATGTTATACTGGATAAATAGTGGGAGTTATTATTATATTTATTCTTAATAGTTAATTTTATTTTAACTAATTAGATTTACGGATATCAAATAACCCCATAAAAGTAGAATGAACCTAGAACTTTTTTCTGAAATGGATACGGGTACCAATTTAAATAGTATACTATAATATATTAAAATAATACAAGTAAACCACCTAGGTATAATAATATAAATAATGTCCCGAATCTGTCACACACCTGTCATTAATGTCATTGCCAGCTGTCAGTTGAAAGAACGATGAAGATTTCATTGACGTTTGCTTGTATCCGTTAATCAAAAGTTGGATAGGTTTCGTTTACGAGCGGCGTTTTTTACTTTGTTATTGTGCTTTTTCGTTTCGATAAGTTTATATAAAACAAGATACCTGCTTTTTTCTCTTTAGATACTTAAAGCATTCTAAAACTTAAGAAATGAAGTATTCCCTATTCATAGTTTTCACAAGCATTTTCCATTCAAGTAAGTTTCAAATACACGCTAAGCACTAAAGGTGTGGTTGATTCAAACTAACATGTATTGTGAATATGAATAAGCCCTGTTCAAATTAATTAATGTGATTTTTTTCCATGTATTATGTATGTTTAAATGAATAACATATATATTACGTATAATCTCGACCTTAAATTACTTATATTATTCAGGTGTTTATTTTGAATTATAGGATTTCAAGCTTGGCCTGATAAACTATATAATAATATTTGAGGTCACTGATTCAATATAAACATTTACTGCAGCTTCAGTGATTTAAATTTTTTTTTTGTTGACTTTATAATATTTTGTGCAGTGGAATACTGTATAAATATGTTCATTTCAGGTGTGGCAATATGGTGTTACCAGTGTACAGCTGCTACTCCAGGCTGTTTGGAACCATTTAATTGGAGAGGAATAGGCTATCTCGGCAATCCATGTCTGGATGATGACGATGTCTGTGTCAAACTCATTGAAAGAAAAGGAGGTATGTTGCTTTTGAATTGTAGTCAAATTTACTGATTAAAATCTACTGTATCCCTGCCCTTCTATAGGCAATATATAGTAGGAGGGCATGAGACAATTCCTTAAATTCAATTCACTTATGCATGCTGTGCAGATTTGTGCCACCACCAATGTGCTTTTCTGAACTTAAGTACAGTGATTAGTCATACCCTCATGATGTGGTAATATATATTAAGATATATGTATATGTATTTTTTTGTATACTAATAATATATCCAAATGCCTTTCCCACAAGGGGTGGGGAGAGGTGTATAGGTAATACCCCCACAGCCACTTTCTATCAGAGATATATTTTAAGTGCCAACATGACAGATGGCAAGTTTATCACCATTATTCAAGCACAAATATATGGTTACCTCTCAATGTTTTGCTTCACTGTAAAGCTGTGGTGTGACTCATTACTGTACTTAAGTTCAGAAAAAAACTCATTGGTACAGTCTTCATTCCAACTTGGGATTTTTGTCACAGACAACTACTCTCTGCTACCATGGCTTATATATACATGCTTATATTTGGGTTTGACATATACATATATATGTATATGTAAACACCAAAGAATATTAGATGGCTGCTGCACACCTCTAATGTTTAATGACGCCTATTTGATTCCTAATTTGTTTTACTGGATTAATATTTTTCTATTATTAATAGCACAAGAAGTGATCACAAGGGATTGTTTGAGCAACTTCAGAGCATTCCGCACTGACATACCGGCCGACACATATGAGGGGTGTAGACCTGCTGCTAAGGATGTCAACTTGGCTCATTATGTCAATAACACTATCAAGGAGCTTGATGTTAAGAGGTATATTATATTTATCTATGCACCTTTGCTCCTAATAATAGTTTTTATTTATGTTATCTGATTAAGTGGTTAGATATTTGTATGATGGACAGTACCTTAGTCTTGGATGTCCTATTCATTTATGTACATATATATCACTCTATATAAGTAAATATATCTTAGTCTAGTGAGCATAACACAAGTTTTCTTAATTTGGGGCTATGTCAATTTGTGTGGAATTGTCCCAAGTTATTTATGTTTTGGTAAAGAAATTATTATTTACATTTTAATAACTATTTATTTATAATATTCTATTACGAGTGTGCCAAAAGTGTAGGCAGATATGTAATAACACCACCCCCCTCTCCTTTCTTTCCCTTTCCAACAAAAGCTGGTCTTCTAGAAGGTAATGTGATAGATGGCAAGTCTTTCATTGCCTCTCAGGCTGGATTACTTTGAGTATCCCCTCAATAGGTTGCAGGTATCCTTATGAAATTCTCCTCCACCCAAAAGCCAGTGTTGTGATGAACTGGTACTTAAGCTTAGAAAAACTCATGGGTACCTACTCATTTCCTGAACCACCTCATTGTATGTCTTGTGAATTACAGGGACTGGTTTGACGAGACAATATGGTGCTTCTGCTTCCTGGACCACAGGTGCAATAGCGCATCCAGTACGTCAACAACAATGGCATTACTAATACTAACCGGCATTGTAATGCTATTCAATAACAAACTCTTTTGATACTACATTGTATCATTGTCAAGAGAGCTTAAATGGATAATATTGATTATATGTTGTCCTATAGCTTAGGTATTCAGCTTCAGGACTATTAAAGTAGTCTAATAGTAAGACTAGTTAAACACCATTCACAAGGTATGCGGCCACAATCCATATAAAGAAAATAGTTTTGACGATCTGACCGTTGTGAGTCAAGACATGTTCAGTACAAACCTGTGATATTTTATTGTTCAGTATAAACTGTTTTTGTCTTCTTTAAGATTTATGCTTCGCCACGATTTTCCATATATTTAATTTCAAGGTTGCAACGTTATACATACATTAAATATAAGATATTGTAATGTCATTCAGTCCTGAACCGCTCTGCTTCGCATTAGTGAAGTTTGAATTTCTATCGTAACGCCGCCTGCCGGATCTCAACGTTTATCTAAACAATCCCGAGCCGGCACACAAAAACATATGGTCCATACAAGTTCAGAGACACATACAAAGGAATTGTTATAAACATTTAAAAATTCACTGTGACCGTCCAATTTTATTGTTTAGTTGATTAAGAATAAATCCGTCCATTAATTCTTTACTATATTTTAAGATCAAATGTGCCTCTATGTGTAAATATTCCTTATTTTAAAATTAACTGACGACTAAGAGACTGTCCTAGGACCTTTTTAGCCGTCATTATGACAAGAGGGAAAGGGACAGAGTTATACGTCTCTTTCCCACCTGATAGATAATTGCAAAGGCAGCTTACAGCCGCTGGACTTAACATTTTACAATTATACTTATTTAGTTTTAAAATAAGATCGACAACATTTCTTTATTTCAATATAATATATTTTACAGTAATGCTCTCAATATACATTGTATGAATTTTTTTTAATAAAATTTTAAATAATTGTGACCTGTTTTTATTAAAGTCATCACGCCCAATTTAATTTATAGAGGATTATAACACTTCACTAAATTAGTCCAATGCGCCAATTTAGTCTTATATTTACCGTGGTGGCCGAGTGGTTCGAGCAGTTGCCTGCGACGCAAAGGTCGCAAGTTCGAATCCCGACTGTACCAATGAGTTTTTCTAAACTTAAGTACAGTGATTAGTCACACCACGAGCTTTACGGTGAAGGAAAACATCGTGAGGAAACCTGCATACGTCTGAGAAGAAATTAAAAGGCGTATGTATAGTCGTGCTTGAGTAACGGCGATGGACTCGCCATCTGTCACGTTGGCACCTAATATACCTCTGGCGGAAAGTGGGTGTGTGGGTATTACCTATACACCTCTGCCTACCCCTTCGGAGACCCTTGTGGGAAGGTGTGAGGATATATTATTATTATTATATAGTCTTATATTCATTTCATGACATAGTTACTAGTTAGTGTTTGTGAGGAAGCACCAAAAAACATGTACATAATTATTACTATATACCTAAAAGAACATAATGTATTTTGAAGTTGGGCTATCTAACTGAATACACTAATAACATCGCTGAAATTTGTTGAAAACATTGTATAGAGATAGTATGTTGCCTCGGACAGTTTATTCTATTGAACCGAATCAAATCAACCATCAAATATTCTCGTATTCTAGCCTAGTGTATGAGATTTCACTGAACAAATAAATGTTTAAGAGAGAAAAGAGAGAAAAATTTAAGAGAGGTAGGGCATAACGGGTTTCCCGTTCGAATTTGGAGCTGCCCGACTGGGGCAGGACCTCCACCTTATAGAAGTCCGTAGCCAAATAACACAATCTATTGTGTTGTGTTCCTACGCGGTGAATAAGGTTTCCAGTAATGAGCTCCTTGGGGAGGGGGAGGATTGTTACAATGTGTTGGAAGCAGAGGGATTAAACCTTATGAAGCCAACGCACTATAACACTCCGAACACAGAGTGGCAACACGCGTGATACTTCGGTATCGTGAGCGTAAATAGGCTACGGTAACCGTTTCGCATCAGGTGGGCCGTATGCTTGTTTGCCACTCTTGTTGTATAAAAAAAAAAAAAAAATGTTGCAATTTTTCAGTTCTAGCACCTCTGTTACATAATAACGTTGATGTGTTTTGTGCTACACAAATGGCATGACCAACACTGAGTTGAGGTAGCTAGTCAGTTCAGTCAGAAAACACATCTTTGTCACTTGCATTTGTGCTAACATAAGGCCCGTTGGCTTGATTATAATAGCGCAAATTGTATTAATGTGACTATAATAGTAGTGATCAGCATGAAAAGCTGCAAAAGGACTCGCGAATCTACCTGCCACATGTCGTACACAGAAAAGTGAGGGGGAGTGTCGTCAGCCAACTTGTACATTCGTTTTGCTTTCTCACGCAGCTCGCCTGAAATTATACATCGAGGGAAATTATACAAAAAACATAATTTATACAGGATGTCATGTTCAGATTTCATGTTCAGATTTCATAGACTAATATAACTGAATATACATATTCAAGGTTTTTTTATACCACAAGAGTGGCAAACAAGCATATGGCCCACCTGGTGGGAAGCGATTACCGTAACCTATTTACGCTCACGATACCGAAGTATTATTTGCGCATTACCACTCTGCGTGCGGAGAATAATACTGCGTTGACAGCAGAGGGATTAGTCCGATTATGTTGCCATGGCAACATAACAATCCTCCCCCCTCCTGAAGGAATTAGTTATTACCTGCATGATGGATACTTTATTCATCGTGCAGGAACACAACCCAAAAAACTGTGTCATTTCGCTACGGACTTCTATAAAGTGGTCCTGCCCCAGTCAATATTAAATGAAATATTTACCTCCTTGATATACAGACATAACTGAAATACACAATCGTTTTGTTTCCTTCACTTGCCCGAAGAACACCTGAATCCGAAGGCAAAGTAATATTGTAATAAGAATATCTAGTAGTATGAAAAAACATATGACTACGGTGTCCAGCCGGTTCAAATTCTGCAATAAATAAGACAACTAGGTATAATACATGAACGGGTGAACAGATTACATGATATTCTTAACAAAGTTTTGAAACTCACTCCACTCTGCATCCCAATAAGTATGACTTCAAATGAAAATATTGAAAATAGAACCATTCTAGAAAAAAAAAGCAAGACCTGAAAGATAATAATTAGAAAATATATCCTCGCGCCTTCTAACAAGAGTCCATGGGGTAGGCAGAGTAGGTAGAGTGTATAGGTAGTACCCACACACCCAAATTTCGCCAGAGATACATTTTTTTGATGCTAACGTGACCGATGGCGAGTCCATCGCCGTTACTGAAGCACGACTTATACGAACGCCCTTGAAGTTCTGAAACGTATGCAGGTTTCCTTTCGATGTTTTCCATCACCGTAAAGCTGTGTTCACCAGTGTGACTAATCACTACTTAAGTTAATATGGGAACCCGTGTTGGCCGAGTGGTTGGAGTAGTTTCCTGCGACTCAAAGATCGCAAGTTTGAATCCCGACTGTACCAATGAGTGAGAGATTAGTCATCCCACGAGCTATATGGTGAAGGAAAACATCGACAGGAAATTCTGTAGTGTGAAGGAAAACTGCATTCGTCTGAGAAGCAATTCAAAGGCATATGTATAGTAGTCGTTCTTGAATAACGGCGATGGACTCATCATCTGTCACGTTGGCACCTAAATTATATTATTAAAATTCGAATATGGAGAAATCAATTCATTACGATATCAACCGTGTAACCGCGTTTTTTTCGAGGCTGCTATTACCTAATACTTTGTCGAGTTCTTTCCAGTACTGTACGGTAATGTAACGTATAAACGTAATGGTCAAAATCCCGTTAGTGCCATAAATTACTAGCACTACTTTACCCTAAGAGCGGCAATGCACGTGAGACCAATTAGTTACATACCTGGAATCTGTAGATGTTTTGAAATTTCTGAAAAGACTCTAATATCTCTTTCAAAAAAATATCTGTATTACTCGTCGTAAATTCGTGAGTCTGCGCTGCCAAATTTCCCAATACTTTTTTGGTAGGAAATTTTAAATCTATGGTTTGCTTCACCTGACACTTGTAATTCTTCAAATGATTATTGATAATACTGTTCACAAAGCTTATTCTTAAAAAGTAGAATATGACAATATTGGCGCAGTATGCTAATTCCAATATGAAAGTGCTTTGGGCAAATGCAGTTCCAATGAAACCAAGTGTGGCTAACTTAAAGTCAGAACATGACACTAAAAATATAAGCCCAATACAGGTTATTATAACTGTTACAGTAGCTATATTTATTCTTCGCGGTATTCCATTAATATAGACATTACGGTCTATTGCCATGAGTCTATCTATTTTCTGCAATCCTATGTAAAAATCCGCATTGTCACTGCTGTTGAAGAACCGAACGTGGACCGTACTGAGCGAAGACACTGTCATATTCACCGACAATGATGCCGTGATTAGGGAATAAAGAATGGCGTTCCTTTCAAGCCCTTTGAAGTACGTCGTTACTACCACAAAGTCCAGTACAATGCAGACCGAAATTACGCACAGTGTGTATATTTTTTGCCACCGCGACGGTGAAGTAACAAATCGATCCTTCAAGTGCACTCTGCAGGAACCCATCACCATTTGTACTCGGCAAACCCACTTGAATGAATGTACGAAAACATCTTCTAGTATGTCTTTGGATAAATATTCTGTCTTAGCATTGGTTGGTAGCATGTTGCTTCACTAATCTAAGGAACAGAGATTTAAGCTGTGTTTTCTGTCTAGTTTAAAATGAAAGATTTAATTTGTGTATGATTTAAAGAAATGCGTTACAGAAGAGCAAATTGTAATAGCACTACCGTGTAGGAAGTGGTTATAGCGAACAAATGAAGCGGTAGTCGAGTACTTAGTGTGAATATGTTATAAATGGACACGTTCCGTTTTCCCTCGACCAATGCCACCATTTGCTTAGCATTCTTCCGGGAATTGCCTGCGAATAAAAAATATTACAATAATATAATATATATAATAATATATCCTCACGCCTTCCCACAAGGGTCCCCGAAGGGGTAGGCAGAGGTGTCTAGGTAATACCCACACACCCACTTTCCGCCAGAGGTATATTAGGTGCCAACGTGACAGATGGCGAGTCCATCGCCGTTACTCAAGCACGACTAAACATACGCCTTTGAATTTCTTCTCAGACGTATGCAGGTTTCCTCTCGATGTTTTCCTTCACCGTCGCTCGTGACTAATCACTGTACTTAAGTTCAGAAAAACTCATTGGTACAGTCGGGATTCGAACTTGCGACCTTTGCGTCGCAGGCAACTGCTCGAACCACTCGGCCATCACGGCAAATATTACAATAAAAGGTATTTAAAGAACTGGCGCTCTAATTTCTCTGTCTACCCTGTTAGGGACTCGGCGTGATGATATGAAATATGAATACTGAACTATTTTCAAATATGCTGGAGCTCTTTTTAATAAACTTGCTTATCAACGTATAAGTAGCTTTCTGTTCTTTTCTTCCTGTGCGTGTGGAAGACAATTTATCGTAATCAATATGGCGTAGGTAGGCACTATATTTTCCAATTCGGAATATTGACTACTTAATAGTGTATCTTAAGCCGTGGTGGCCGAGCGGTTCGAGTAGTTGCCTGCGACTCAAAGATCGCAAGTTCGAAACCCGACATAGGTAAGTATTTCTGAACATAAGTACCTAAATTAGTCATACCACTTTACGGCGAAGGAAAACATCGAGAGGAAACCTGCATACGTCTAAGATGCAATTCAAAGGCGTACGTATAGTCGTGCTCGAGAAACGGCGATGGACTAGCCATCTGTCACGTTGGCACCTAATATATCTCGGGCGGAAAGTGTGTGTGTATTTATTATTTATTTATTACAGTGTATATTATTAAGATCAAATGAAACAGCAAAACATACAGCCAGACAGTCCGACAATAATTTTAATTGACACGAAATTTAATTACGTAGATGCGTCGCTATCACACTTAAGACCTAGCCGTAAAATTGTAATCCATTAGAATGATCAAACGCGATGTTCGGAGAAATAATTCATTATAGTTGAACGGCAATCCATTTGTGTAACAATAATTATATACAATCCATTTGTAGTTTGGTAAATTGATGACAAAATTACGAACTCGCTTAGGTATTATGAGCTATTTATAATATTTTCACGCCCACATTAGGTATACTTACATACATATTGTCACAAGGATCTCCGAAAGGGTAGCCCTCTTTACGCCGGAGGTAGGTACACCACGAGCTTTATGGTGAATGTTAACATTGAGAGGAAACCTGCATACGTCTGAGAAGAAATTCAAAGGTGTAGGTATGTATATTCGTGCTTGAGTAATGGCGATGGACTCGCCATCTGTCACGTAGCCTACCCCTTTGGAGATCCGTGTGGGAAGGAAAATAATATAATTCTTACCTTCAGTGTGTGTAGACATAATGTTTATACAAAGTTGTCTTGATTCCTCCAATTTAGAAGTGAGAGATTCAGCAGCTGAGCATAGTACCAGCATCATGGTCACCATGGACAGAAGAGCAGGAGCTGTCCTCAATATTACTAACACATCCAATGGAATCTGAAAGTATCAGGAATCTCTGAGACGTTAGCTACTCTGCTAGACCTGGGTCTAGAAATTGTATTATAATCGTTAAAGCCGATATTTTTAAGGCCAACTAGGTCTTACAAATATTTAGAATTCTCATTCCTGAGACATCCGTTCAACGACTTACATTTTCCTCTTTAACGTGTGCACACTACCTTGCTGTGTTTTCTTCCCCGAAAAGCTCATTGTATAACTAATAAAGTCAGAAAAGCCCAAGACGCACATCCAGGAAACTGCAGTCTACCCACGTAGGTATGTACAAAGGCCACCACTTGGGGATTGTAGGCTTCAAACATTCCTACCTACATATCATCACCCTGACTCCCTCAGGGGATAGGCAGAGAGTAGAGCGCCAGCTCTTTCTAGACTTACATACCTCTTGCTTAAGAAAAGTAATATAGACTGCAGCAGACTCTTCATACATGCTCGGCATATTTCGGTTTAAAGATTATATTCACTGACCTGCTCCTTGAAAATTGTCACCAAGCTATTCATTGTAGTTAGATTCCAAAGCATCATCTGGCAAGTGAATGAGAAAATCTACCGAAAAAAACTCGGATCATTAATTAATAAAACAATCTTACTTAAAAACTGTTGGTCCACATACCGAATACTGAAAAAGATCCATGAATTCTGAAAACGCCTCTAATATACAGTGCATTCCAGCGACCAGTTCGTTCGGCACAATTTCATCTGCCAATTGGCTAGCTTTTCTTTTATAAACTTGGAAAATCACTTGAGCTCTCTCGTCATGTTGATGTCTTTTTGAATTTTGCAGTAATGTTTTGTTAATATAATTCACTCTAATTGTAATGAAGAACATAATTAGTATTGCTAAGTTAATATCCAAGTAGTTTCCGGTATTTGAAAGTATCGCAACAATACTGGAGGGGCAAATAGTGTTGACAAAGAATATGTTGAATACTGCTGCCCATAGAGCGATCAGAACGACAATAGTTGTTGATGTTGCTCTCGCTATAACTGAGAGATTTTTATCTATATAACACGGATCCATATAAAGATGTCGTTCTATTCTCTGTAGCTTTACGTAAAGTTGACTGTTTAAATTCCCGTAGTTGTAATTATTCCGCCAAGCAATAATTGCGTTTGCGCACACGTTACTAATGATGCAAAATTTTAAGGACAGCTCCGTTGCCGAAATGCTGAATGCTGCATCACAAGTGATTATATAATCCGCGGTACAAATGATAAATACAACCCAAACCAAACCACTGTATATACGGTAAACTTGAGACGGTGCCGTGACGAATCCATATTTAATATTTACTCGCACGAAACCGAATATATTTTGAATAAAGAAAATTGGCTTAAATAGTCGAATGAAATGTTCACTGAGCATATCTTTTGAAAGACTATCTATGTTCTTATAAGTGGCTGTCGTCATGATGTCGAAGTCCTGAGTAAAATGCGAACTATAAACTTCGAATATTACCGATTCGTGATGTCACTTGAAATTACTACGTTACATGGATATAAATCAGTGTTACACTCATGGGACGTGTTATCTGTGATGAAATGAAAGATAGTCAACATATTAAAACGTAATCAAAACCAAAAACGGGGACTATAATAGAAATAATAGAAAGTAGTATTGATTAGTGATGAATAAGATTCTAAAATACAGGTATACCTTCACGCATTTCACGCATACCTAATAAGGGTCGTACCGATGTCCATCTACTGGCCATGTTAAGGTTTTCAAGCGTAGCCCAGAGCAAGGGATCCGCTTGCTGAGGTGCAGAGTGGCCATCCCTGCGACGTGAACTACCTTTGTTAATTTTATAGAAGCTAAATATGGTACGGAAAGCTTGGGCGAACTTTTTGCTACTTTCGTTTGGACGATACTATGCAACATACGTTTGGAACACTAGTATGAAGGAACTCGGAACTGTAACATCCCTCTTAAAAATAGGCACGTAAATAACGTTTTTCTCGTTAATACGCAACGTCGAAAAAACTACTTACTTAGTCTGGACGGAATTCAAAATTTACGGATGCTTGAAACTGGAAGTTTAAAGTAATTCCTTCTAAACACATCCAAGTACCAAGCCTTCATTTTTAAAGCCAAAAAAATCTACTTATTGTAATGTACAGGAAAACACTTTGATTAATGAGTATTCCATTATTATAAATAAAGTCATTATTTGAAGTGACCTTCAAATTGCCGAGTATTATAGATAGTTGAAGTTATGATATTGACTCGAACGCAATGAAGTCAAACAATAAAAATAATACTTTAGCAATAGCAAGATTGGTCCGTTTACAACAATTGTTAACTGGACTACCTCGAGTTAATATTGCAGGCGAAACCGTGTGTCCCATTTTGAGCAAACGCGATAAAACATTTTTCATACATTTTGCGTGGCTCGTAGCATGGTCAATTTTTACAACAATAACGATTTGTAAATACATCGAATTCAGTACGGAACTTGGAGTGAACGCTCTAATGGCTTGGAAAATTGGAACCACGATTACTATTTTCCGATTATATTTCCCAGTTTGTCACACATTATTGTCACGTAAATTATGTGCTACATTGTGTAAAGTTTGTCAAGAGCTAATAATTAATACAAACGTTAAATCTTGCTTGGGAACCATAGATTACACAGATTTGGGATTATTTTTAGTAGTGGTTACTACTCTAGTTAAAATTATAAACCATCACTCTTTATCTTTCTACTGGGACTTCTATATACAGGCCGTACCGGGGATAATAGGTCAGCTTGACATAATATTTTGGACAAAAGTTAGTAATTATTTGAGAATACGCGTCAATGCTATAAATTTGACTACCAGAAACTTTGTGAAAAGAAAAAGTAAAAATATATCACGGCTAACCGCCAACGACGTGGATTTGAGGAACATGCTATACACACTAGAAAGAACGTTCCATGGCCACGAATTGCTGGTTCAAATATTAAAACTTCCAGTAAGTTATATATTTTAATATACATTTTAATAAGAAAATATTATTTCTGAGTAAGGAATTCATTTACTATTCTTCTGCAGGCTGTTGTAAAACGTGAAAAAGGTGTCTTAGCTCGATCATACAACAACATTAAAAACTAGCAAACTAGCAAATGTATTTTCGCTTTCCTCAAAGGGGTAGACAGAGGGGAGTAGGTTTCCTCCTTCCCTCCTTCCTTTCCTTCACCGTAAAGCTCGTGGTGTGACTAATCACTGTACTCAAGTACAGAAAAAATCATTGGTACAGTCCGGATTCAAACTTGCTTTGTGTTGCAGCCAACTACTCGAACCACTCGGCCAACAAATAATTACATACGCACATATATTCTTGCATAAATAGATACACCCCTGTTCGAGAACTTCTATGGTAGGTACCATTCCTTTTATATTAACTTCTAGGTACATAAAGGGAAACTATATTCGTTTATTAAATTGTATGCTATAGGTACCGAACTAAAATTAAATTTATTTTTGTCTTTGAGGTCCGAAAATACATCGAATAAAATGTTACGCACGTGTGTTCGGTGCTAAGATTACAATGTATACTGTAACAGTTCGGTGTGTGACAGACGTACACGTTAGATAATATTTTAATGTATACATGTCCTTTGTACAGTTTATGACAGGTATCTACTATATACCAACAGATCGACTAACCTATTTAAATAGTCTAATGTACTAGGTTCCAATGTAGGTACTTGGTTGGTACATGTGTACTATTGATATTGATAAAGTTATTCAGTATTTTTTTTGTTTCAGCTGCTGGTCTATTTCTTAGCTTTTTTCTATTGGACACTGGTTTCCATAACCAAAATTGCAGTTGAATTCAAAAAGACGGTAAGGAAAAGAGCTTCGGTTACTCCCCCACATGCGCGCATGTTATTCGTCGCTCCAATTAGACCCAATCTAAGATTGGAAATATTCCCAATACTTATATTTGTTCTTTCTATTTATAATTTTAATACACTGCAAAAAGCATTATTGCTTTACGTACCTGTTTTAGGATGCTTATTATCTGCGTGGATAGATGAATCTGTGTCTCTTTTCTAAACGAGTTTGGCTTTGTAGTTAGGTAGGTAGGTAAGTAAATATGCCTTATAAAGTTTATGAAATATCTCATATTTAATAATAATAATATAAGCCTTTGTGGCCGAGTGATTTGAGCAGTCGCCTGCAACTCAAATATTACAAGTTCGAACCTAAGTTCTCAGAAAACCTCTTTGGTTAAGCCGGTCAAAAAAGGTTGAAACCTGTACCCGTCGGAGAAGAAATTAAAAAGTCGTATACTAAAATAAAGCTGTGCTTGAGAAACGGCGATGGAAGCGCCATCTGTCATTACCGACAAGAAGTGGGTCTGCGGGTATTAGCTATAAACAAAAATACGTACCACAAGATGTATGTTCCATACATCTTGTGGAACGCAATCAATTGTTTTTATTTTTACAGAAAACTGTCCAATTCCATAATGATTTGATAACGATTATAAGCAATGGACTATTCGTGATTATAATAAGCATTTACTCTGAATTATTTTATAAGGAACTGGATGGAACTCGGAAGTTATGCCTGAGGATTCTGGATCTCTATGGCGAAAACAGTAAGGACTCCATTGCCCAAGAATATCTTGTATAGTGTGCGAGCTACGATATTTTGAATTGAAGCCAATTTTTTACCTGTTGTATTTCTTCCCACTAAAGACTAATTTAAAACGAAAACCATACAAGATATTTTTGGTGGCAATTTGTTCCAACATTTGTTCAGGAACGTACATATACATATTATCCTCTTTTGTTTGGACAGGTAACGAATACGAATGTGCAAAGCAGATTCTTTGGATGATGGAAGAGACACCTCCTACAATAAATATCTTGGGAACATTTAAGTTGAATGCCTTTCTGCCATTTCGATTCTTAACTCCAATGTTTACTATAACACTAGTCGTTTTTCAGTTCATTCTGCTATAAAATTTATCTATAATATTGTATTAACATATTCAATTAAGTATGTAATTCACTACATTACATGTATGTATATGCCGTGGTGGCCGAGTGGTTCGAGCAGTTGCCTGCGACGCAAAGGTAGCAAGTTCGAATCCCGACTGTACCAATGAGTTTTTCTGAACTTAAGTACAGTGATTAGTCACACCACAAGCTTTACGGTGAAGGAAAACATCGAGAGGAAACCTGCGTCTGAGAAGAAATTCAAAGGCGTATGTATAGTCGTGCTAGAGTAACGGTGATGGACTCGCCATCTGTCACGTTGGCACCTAATATACCTCTGGCGGAAATTGGGTGTGTGGGTATTACCTATACACCTCTGCCTACCCCTTCGGGGATCCTTGTGGGAAGGCGTGAGGATATATTATATTATTATATGTGTGTATATATTATAAACAAGACGCTCTTCATTGTTATTATAATTCAAAATAAGATTTAATTTCTAAAATGTATCATGCATTTGTATATGTCAATAAATCCAACACATTTAAAATAATTCCTCAATCAAATTAAAACATATTATATCCAAAATATTGATTGAAACAAGCAGGAAGAATTTAACAACACTTTATTTGACAACTTCAATATATGTACTACATCTTTGACAATATACCATCTAAATATACAATACAACAATAGAAAAACCAACAAGCACACAGTAAAAATAGCCTTAATCCCATTAAAATAAGACTTCTTTCTAAATAGGTACATCTAAAGCAAGCTTCAATATATATAAGGAAACAGCTCAATATCCAAGTTAGCACCGAAATATAAAATTATTACTCTTTTACACCGATCCCGAAGGATATATTTAATCGTTATATAAAAATTTCCGATTCAAATAAAAATATGTTACGTAAATTCCGGCACGTGACTTGAGCGCTATGCTAATGAGACGGGACTCAATGATGTATGGTGAACAGTAGGCGTCTCTCTATGGTACAGTACTCTACTTATGTGCCGGTATCTATAGTGCCATCGAAGACGCGCCCCACCAATTTCTAGTCGAGGGGGTCGAGTGTACAGGTAATACTCAAACATGAGTGGAAGGCTGTATCTATAATTTGTGCTTAATGTTGCTTATTCAGTGAATATACCCTTTATACCGCGTGGCATTTCACATAAGCTAGCTATTGAAACCTTGCAATACTTCCAGCAAAGTGTCATTACACATTTGTCTACCCCTTTGGGGGACCCTCGTGGGGAGGTGTTAGGATATTATTATTTAATAGTATGTCTGCGAGAGGATCTATCTATCTTACTAACATTATAAATGTGAATGTAAGTTTGTTGATTCGCTTTCACGTTAAAACTACTTAACCAATCATCATGAAACTTTGTACACATATTCTTGGAGGTATTAGAAGTAACATAGGATACTTTTAATAGTTTTTTTTTACCCAAGATAAAAAAGTCACGCCGACGAAGTCGCGGGTACAGCTAGTGTAGATATAATTATATCCCTATCCTCAACATCTATGCGTAGTGGTATTGAATAGTAAAACTAACAGGTACATCACATTGAATGAGGTCTCAAGCAACAAGATATAACAAGTACTATGTTGGACTGATAATGGACAATGTCTTATACTCATTGATATAAAAAACCCTAGATGCACAGTCTCGACCAAAAGTAACACTCGAAACTGTCCCGAAACACTCACCTACGATACCTACGTTGTTATAGTTAAACTTTGAACATATTTTTTGCAAATTCAACCTTATGCGAAATGCTTAAAGTTGTTTTTAGCAAGCAGTTTACAAAAAGCAATAAAATTTTACGACCAAAGTTAGCCAGTAGGACAAGGCATGGAATGGAGACGAATTTGTTTTATTAACATTTTTATTTATGACATTGAGTTAGTATATTAAGTTTGTTAAATTATTGTAAAAATATCTTGGTCCAAAAAGTGCTCAGAACATATGACACTTGATTTATTTGGCTTGAAAAAATCTTCACACCTTTGTTGGCTGACGATTGACGTCCATTCTGCGCATCGTATTGGGTCACAAAACTAAAATAAAATAAAAATGAAATAGAATATGCATATAAAACAACTCGTATTGTTCAATAGTCACCCGTAATTTATACGTATAAATATTTGTTATTTAAGAACTTAATACAAAATAG
>JACCPG010005773.1:0-14707 GCA_016069955.1 Drepana arcuata | reverse complement strand
TTATATATATATATATATATATATATATATATATATATATATATTTTATACAAGAAGAGGGGCAAACAAGCTTACGCCTTACACCCTATGGAAAACGGTTATCGCAGCCTATTTACGCTTACAATACCGAAGTATCACTTGCGCGTTGCCACTCTGTGTTCGGAGAGTTATACTGTGTTGGCAGCATAATGGGACTAAGCCCTCTGCTGCCAACACAAATAACAATCCTCCCCCTCCCCAAGGAGCTCATTACTGGAAACCTTATTGACCGCGTAGGAACACAACACATTAAATTGTGTTATTTGACTACGGACTTCTATAAGGAGCTCCATCCTGCCCCAGTCGGGCAGCTACAAAGTCGAACGGGAAACCCGTTATGCCCTACCTCTGTTTGACTGTAGTTAGTGAAAAAAAGCTCTTTGGTGCAGTCGGCATCCGAGCTTTTACCTTTGTGTCCATGGCGACTATGAGAACAACTAGACCACCTAGACCTAAAGGTTTCTTAAATTTAGGGAAAGGAGATACATATTTGGGAATCACAATCGGTTTTGTAGGTAAAATTTCCAATGAAACTGCCAGGTAATTCGTATTTCATTTTGTTAATTATAATAGTTATCTATTAAATTAAATTACTTACTTAAAAACTAATTAATGTTTAACATTAATTTGTTACAATCTAAGTACTTACACTATGTACAATAATTTACATTTAAATTAGCTAAATTGATAAAATTTATATCACAATATGTACATTGGAATGTAGATATTCACCGCACCAAGGGTGAGCATACTGTCAATAAGGCCTCCATACTTCTTGGTTCCCCGCGCCGTACATGCCATGTTTCACCTCGTCGCTGGTGTCGCAACCTTGGACGAGACTCCCCGCTTCACCGCCTTGAAGCTCTGTAGTTATTGATATACCCCCATCAATATCACTAATTTTAATTTCGCTCGGCATGTACTGATCCATATTATGCTTATCCGCCGAGCTGTGTAGGTGAACGTGAATTTGGTTCTGATTTACGGTTGAATACAAGTTAGGCAGTAGTACATGTGGATTGGGATTGATATAGGGTGTTTGTGATTGTAGGCAGGCGGGGTTGTTGCTAATGTTGTTGTACTGATAGTTGTTGTAGTTGTACGTGTTGGTTGGCCAGGTGTTGTAGTAGTTGGGGTCGTATCTCTGCGCGGGCACGGGTGCTGATGCGTTGAGCTCCGTGAGCGCGCCGCTCGTGCCTGTCGGGCTGCCTTTGAAGCCTGCCGTGCTTGCCTGGAAGCCACTGTACTCGGTGTGCCCCAGAGGGATTTCGGGAAGCACTGTGAACAATGCACACGTGTTAAACTCTTTGACTATTGATGAACAACCTCCTTTCTCCACATGGGAGCATTTGCTTTTTGATTTGCTGTTTGTTGACTCAATATGAATCAGTCTTTAAGTATTCACGTATGTACTTAACGTATGTCAATGAATATTTGACGTTGAATACTACCTATATGACCAAGTGTACCTACTGAGTTTTATTTTGACGATATATCTTCACGCCTTCCCACTAGGGTCCCCAAAGGGGTAGGCAGAGGTGTATAGGTAGTACCCACACATCCACTTTCCGCCAGAGATATATTTTAAGTACCAACGTGCCAGTAGGCGAGACCATCGCCGTTACTCAGGCACAAATATAAATATGCCTATGAATTGCTTCTCAGACATATGCAGGTGTCTTCTCGATGTTTTCCTTAAGCGTAAAGCTACTATAAATTTGTGTTGGTAATATACACCTTGTGGGAAGGCGTGAATATATATTATGAAAAAAATACATTTAAATAATTGTTTACCTCTATCTACTATCACAGTGGTCAGGCGTTCCATTAACTTGGTTTATGGTTTACATATTAATGGAGGAAGTATATTTATCGACATTAACGACTTCATTCGTGTTGGAATGAACTTGATAATTTCGAAATGACGCAAACAATTTTATGCTTTGAGACATTTAATCTTTAATTGGTTGCTTGGCTCTATATAACAGAAAACGTATAGTTTAAGCACCCGCTGCAAAAATGCTACGTCGATCGCGTATTATTATGATTGATACAGAGTATATATATACATGTATATATATATATATATACATGTAAATATAATAATAATAGCTAAGCCTAAGCTAAGCAGATCTTGTAGTATGATGGGACATTGATTAAAATATCTACCATGTTAAAAAGTCATATTATGACAAACAAATATGCTCGTCACGCAAAGTTGCTGGCGGGAATTGATCGAGCGATTGGCATTTAAGGTAATGCATTACTATCGTGAAAAATATTAACACCCAGGTTGATGGAAAAGACTGTGGGACAACTTGCGTCTGAGAATATGGTTCTTAGCGAAAAGTATCTTGGTTTTTTTTATACAATAAAAGTGGCAAACGAGCATACGGCCCAACGATGGAAAACGGTAAACGCAGCCTATTTCGCTTACAATACTAAAGTATCTAAGAAGAAGATTAGTTTCTACTGTCCAAGTCGCAACACACGGAAGCAATTCAGAAAATTGTTCCATATTCCTACATTCAAGACCAACCACGCTAAGAATTCATTCATCCCTCGAGCTTGCTGTTCTCATAATGTGCACTTCAACGTGACCTGGACATGTTTGACAGAACCAGTTTGGGTAAATTTAAATATTATATTCTTAAAATATTGTCAGCATCATGAAATGTACATCTAGCATAATTGTGAAATACTGTTAAACAAACTGTTCTTCTTCTTCTGTTTACTGCTCTTTCGACCACATGCTCCACAGGAATTATGTTATTTGTGGACACTGTTTGTCTATGTATTAACTTTATTTTTAATTTATGTTCTTCTTTTTTTATGTGAGACTGTTTGTGTTCCTAAATAAAGTTAAAATAAAATAAAAATAAAAATCACTTGCGCGTTGCACACTCTGTATTCGGAGAGTTATACTGTGTGGCAGCATAACAGGACTAGGTTTAAGCTGTAATTTAAATTTGGCATTAGAGAATTGAGATTACCTGTTGGTAAATGCATTGGATCAGGTTTATAATACGTTGGCTGAAGGGGTCCGTAGGGAGGGTATACGCCCGCAGTAGACGGATAGCCAGTGTTCCACTCACTGGCTCCTAAGATGTTACCGCTTGACTCTGAAAAAAAAAGTAAGTCACATTTATTTATTTATTTACACATTTATTTATATATTTACACATTTATTTATTTATTTACACATTTATTTATTTATTTACACATTTATTTATCATATTACTTATTATTTATTACCTCGATAAAATCGATTGGACACTCAAGGAAGAGAACGTCAAAAGTACTCGAAACAGGCGAACATGTTTGAAGGGACTGATGTATAGGAAAAGTGGAAATATTATATAACATTATGTGGCCTGTACTGTAGCAATACTGTGAGTATGTTCAAAAGTACCTAACACAGACGATCGTAGGTAGATTTGAAATGAGAATTCCCATTTGATGTACCTACACACAGCTAGTAAATACTGCTATACATTTAATTGAGAACATAAAAGTGACGAACATAATTGTAGCTTGAAATAAATACTCCTAAAACCGATAATCGTGGTCAATAACTAAGTACATATATTAGAATGTCATTGTGCGTTTGTTGGTGTTAATATTTCGGTCACGTCCCATGTGCGGAACTACTCGCGCTGGGATTGCCCGCTGTACGTACATCTACTGTGGTTTTTGTATCGATTTTGACATGATTCTGTCAAAAATATATAAATAATAGTTTAGTACCTAATAATTAGTTTGTTTTTTTTTATAATGATTCTAATATTTTTATTATTTATATAATATTTTTATTATTTATATAATATTTTTATTATTAACAGAAGCAATTCAATGGCAATTCAACGCCGACGGACACGCCATCTGTCATATTGGCCCTTAAAATATATCTCTGGCGGAAAGTGGGTGTGTGGGTACTACCTATACACCTCTGCCTACCCCTTGGGGGACCCTTTTGGGAAGGCGTGAGGATATATACTCTTGTTCATTCTTCTTTTCCTGTCCAATCGGTCTTACTCTGGAATGCGCTCCCCCCGGAAATCAGGATGTGTAATAGCCGTGACACATTTAAAGCGAAAGGGAAGCAGCTTTACTTCCAACATGCAGAAACTGAATAATATTTGTGTATTATATGATATTTATATATATATATATTATATATATGTACATGTATTATAAGTAGATTTATTCGTATTTATACATTATCTATTATATAATTAGATGTATGATATTATTATATATTATATTCCATAGTATATTATAATAATATATAAAGAATTTATATTTATATTTCCTAACTATTTATTTCTTTTATAGCCTGCCATGCCTATCTCTGCATCACCCAAAGGTTAGCTGGTAGAGAATGCCTTCGGCATTAAGTTCGCCTTAGCAAAATGTTTTGCAGGAAGTTTTAATAAATAAATAAATAAAATAAATATATTATTATTATTATTTTATAATATTTTTATTTGTATAGTGTATCTTCCTGTTGCGACTGTATCTCAATGCATGCTGTGGTCTACTGCAACTGAGCGAACACGCTTGCTTATGATTGCAAAGATTATAATTGTGTACTTTTCGTGTATTTTTTGCTCGCTTACAGCTTGGTATGATTTTCTATACATTTTAGACAGTAGTAGCGCAACTGGCTAGCGACCATTGATACGACGCACACGGTACTGACTCATTCGACGATACATAGTCGTAATGGTTTGATGAAAGTGAGGTCAAGTTGTCAAAACACAGTATTACGATGTGTCTTTAAGAATTATGTATAACTTAAGCAATATGACACATACCACGTATGCTTGTGAGTAATGAAAGATCCGGTGAAAGTACCACCCACAATCAGTTTGCCAATAACATTATTGACCTTGGCGAGTTGCCAAATTGCCTCAGTTATACTATTACGAGTGTTATGTTCATTGTATTTACCAAGTACCTGTCAAGTTGTTTTCCTGTTCACAAATTCCAGAAACGGTTGTCTTTATAATGTGACTACGTAGTACGTAGAATTCACTTTAAGTATACGTCATTTGAATACTTGCTTGGTCATGGAACTCGAATCTCTGTGTGGATATGCGCCCCATAAGGCCCTACCACGCTTATTGCACACTTTACGGGCGCTTATGTCATTAATTTGGCTAACGAGCATACGGCACGTCTCTGAAATAGACAACACCGGACCAATAATTGTTACTTAAAAATCTGTCAGTTTCATTTCGCTTTGACTTACGATTTGTAACTTCATACGAGTCCCTTCAAGTATTTACCTATAAGAGTTTTCCCTCTAAACATAACATTTTCCTTTTACAAATGTTTACGTACCTACACATATACTATGACTAGCATTTAGTAAAGGGTGTTTCCAAAACGTGAGTCCTTTGCTTTATTACAAACGCTATTGGCTGAGTCAATGCACTGATAAAACAAATCATTATTATGCTAATTCATTGTGAGCTTTGTATGTATATTGGATGTAGGTACACGAGGTGTGGCACGTACACAGTCGACGTATCATTTGGTACTTTTGTCAAATGTAAGGGGTGGAAGTATGATTTATTAACATTTGAATTTGGAACTTTGTCTTGGTGACAAAGCCTTCAATAAATGTTGAGGGACATTATTGTGCTAACTGTATTTGCATACTGTTGATATTTCATTGCCATTCTGGCGTGACTGCGTCACAAACTTTCGCATTTATAATGTTGATAGGATATTGAAAAAATGGTATGGTCGACTATTATGAAAATGCGTGGAAAAGGTAAAAGGGCGGGGCTTGTTATTATACCAAGAATTCGTTTCTAGCGAAATAGAATATCGCATTGTCGTTTGCAGAGTTATTGATTGCTAGAATTGAAAGATTTTTTTATCCTAACAATTAATTGTGAATTTAGAATATATATAAAAGGTGTACTCTATATTTTCTATATGTTGACTATCATATCAAGGAAGTCTAACTTGCAATTATATCTGCATTTTGTCTTAGTGCTTCAATTTCCTATGGTACGAAGAATCTACAACGAATTAATTAAAAAACTGTCGAAGGTCGTAGTACTCCTTCTGTAAGACACTGGACGTTGGCAATAATAACAGACAAACCCACTGTATTTTCTGTGTATATTTCTTACCAACACTTAATAACAACAAATTCATACATAAGTCAAGTAAAACAATGTGTTGCATTGCAATTTGAATGAAAAGATTGTAACGTAAATTGTCTGACCACAGTGACCAACTTCAGATTATTGTTATCGTTTATTGTAAGGTTAGGTTCGTACACGGGTTAATTAATTAATATTTATACTCTTTGCAGCTCCCACAAACCACAAGTACCTAACGCCGTAATTATATAATAACACCACATAACTTATAGGTTGGTATATCTACAGGAGCCGAGTTACCGCATTGTTAATTAATTATATGCACTAGTACCTACCTAACTGTTTTAAGCATATTTTTTATAATTAACATGAAAGAGAGAGGGAGAGAGAGGTGAAGAATAATGGAGATAATCTATCCGACTGAAGAAATTCACGATTCAACATAAATTATTTTTTCCGGGTAATAGATTCTATGACTATGTAATATTATTATTGAATATATGAGGATTAAACGTGTCGGATTGACGCAAATATATAGCCATGTGTTTACCCAATATCCTTCCCTTTTACATACCTAACATTGGTAAATAATTCAATGTATTCGTACAACGACGTTTGATCGAGGCCTCTGGTGATAAGAAGACTTATCTTGCGCAAATAGCCATATGCTGCCAGCTCTCTTGGCACCCTTCCGCGGGATAACGAGTTGGGGCAGGTTTTATTTAGTATCTTAGTTTATTTATATTATGTTATATAATTATAGATCTATCAAATATTATAAATGCAAAGGTTGGTGCACGGAATCGGATGACATTTTCACAGAGATGGATTAACACAAAGAATATGTTTAATATCAGGAAAATTGCACCAGGGAATTCAAACTTTTCGTGGGTAAAATCGCGAGACGTATACGTTATACCTAAAGTATCTCCTGGGTGTTACATATGTGGGTATTACCTACGTATTACCCTTCTGGGAAGGCCAGAAGATATACTACTTATATCATAGGTATGGGCTATAGTGAATCTGCTTACTCCTCTGGATTTTCCTATTACACTTTTTACGTAAAAGGAGTTAATCTGCGCGTGAGTCAGCACGCGAGGCCGGTTGCTTATGTATTCAGCGCTAGCATTGAGCGACAATAAATCATTATGTAAGTTATATCTTGTAGCCAGTGACCTATTAAAGGACCGCGCCCATTTGAAATGAAACCAGATTATCCTTTACTTGGAATACCAAACCTACATACCTACACCATCACGTAGATTCCCTCAAGGGATACGCTGAGTGAGTAGAACGCTTATTCTCTTCAGGCTTCCAGACATCCATCAGCCTTTTTACACATGCTCGGCAGTTGCTAGAGCTCATGTAATAATCCCTTATTGCCAATTAATTCAAAATGTGTTATGGTCCATGGTAGACGAGCGGTTCGATAGGTACTCGCTCGAAACACAAAGATTGCAAGTTAGAATCGCGACTGTACCAAAGAGATTTTCACAAGCTTTACGGTGAACGAAACATCGAGAGGAAACCTGCATACGTATGAGAAGAAATTCGAAACCATATGTATGTACCTATATAATACCTTGCTTGAGTAACGGCCATGGAATCGTCATCTGTCATTTTTTCCCCGAAAATATAGCTCCGGTGAAAAATGGGTGTAAAAGCACTACCTATACACCTCTGCCTACCCCTTCGGGGACCCTTGTGGGATGTGATGGATGTGCGGATATATTGTATTGGATAATTTCTAGGGTGATCGATGAGGGTAGATGAAGCGAAGTTTGTCTGTAAGTCTAGCTAGAGAGAACCTGCGCTCTACTCTTTCTGCCTACCACATCAGTGACCCGGTACCTAATGATATGTATGTATTCCCAGAGTATTTCGCAAATGAATTTGCGAGCCAAAAGTAGAGTTCGATAATGATTTACGTACGCGTATGCCACTCACACGCGAGCTGCCGCACTGAACGAATCCACTTCATTTTGCGGTCCCACCGTACGCTCCTCCTAATTTTGCGCGCTCGCTCATGAAATTAAAATCGGTTCAATGTTTTAATGAGATATGCATTTAATAAATATTTAATTAGGTGTCTAAATAAAAGCGGCCAGCTCGTTTGGGGTTGTGGTCAGTACCCGATTAACCCAGTGCGGTAATGAGTTCTATCGACGGGCCCTAGGATTGCTCAAGTTGTTATTAAGTCCATGGTATACAATAACAAGAGTGGCTAGCCCGCCACTGGTTGTGGTTCGTGTCGCTGTGTTACTTCGGGGAACTTTATGTTGACAACCACTGCCGAATGTCAAACTTAAAGGATAGATAAAAATAAATAAGTAGAATGTTACCAGGATTCTTGGCAATCTTCCGTGTTAAAAGTTCGAGAATTTAATTCCATTTGAAATTCCTCCAGTGTAAGTTATAGTTTTAGGTTTCTCATAATAATGTTTCACTTGTCTTATTTTATTATTAAAGTTTGATCTTAAGGTGATGGAACCTACTTTCCGATGATTGCATGCATCGTTATAATTATATGTTATAATTTGATAACATTATAATTATAACATTAGATAATTATAAATTGTAATGTAAAACAACATGATGAACATGATTTTCAAATCACAAATTTCAATTTCAAAATTTCAGATCTCAAAGTATATCATAGATTTGAAAATCTTTGAAAAGTGCAGTAGTGCAGTCGCGGAGTAACATATGCCAGAACTCGTCACCTCTGCCATCCTCTAAAACTCGATTGACTTAGTTCAGGCTAGTCTACAATTATAGTTTTATCAATTAAATTGTGGATGTATCCTCACGCCTTCCCACAAGGGTCCCCGAAAGGGTAGGCAGAGGTGTATAGATAATACCCACACACCCACTTTCCGCGAGAGGTATATTAGGTGCCAACGTGACAGATGGCAAGTCCATCGCCGTTACTCGAGCACGACTATACATACGCCTTTGAATTTCTTCTCAGACGTATGCAGGTTTCCTCTCGATGTTTTCCTTCACCGTAAGGCTCGTGGTGTGACTAATCACTGTACTTAAGTTCAGAAAAACTCATAGGTACAGTCGGGATTCGAACTTGCGACCTTTGCGTCGCAGGCAACTGCTCGAACCACTCGGCCACCACGGCTTTAAATTAAATTAAATTGTGGATGAGTCTTGATAATTTCTACAACACAAAATAAATACTCCAAAATTGCCGACCTTGGCTCCAACCTACTCAGCCTGTTGGTAAATCTGCCAGTGACTGTGGATATATTATACATATTTGCAGCAGTTATGAAAGCAACTAGCTGTTAACATAGTCGCAGGCACGGATACGGAACCTAGGCCTGCCGGTGACGTGGGATAATTACGACCCTCTCCCCCCCTACCGCTCACGCCCCGCGCGGGTAATGTCACATTAACACCCTCACCGGGCTCTCGGGCCGTCCGCGTGGCGAACTGTCAAAACATCGCACCCACGAACTGTTTAACGAAAATGAAACAAATGAAAATAGCAACCATTAAGCGCGTATTTTCCACTAAAATTTTGTATTTTCATAATAATGGAAATGTCATCACAGCAATATAGAATTCGGGCATTGTTTGATCGCATTGTTTCAATGTTCAAATTTCATTGTACATTAGGTAATTGTGGCGGGCCCGGAAGTACCTACAGTCAGGACTTTTCATTTTGTTCAACTGAGTAAGCTCCACGTAGGATCTAATTTTCACAAGTAAAGTTTTACTGTTGTTGTTACTGAACAATTGAGAATGAGATTGTCAAGAGTATTGGGTACTGCCATGTATGAAAATATTAAATAATGTATTTTTTTTTAATTTCATTTCAAGCTAAGGTCTGCAAGTCCAAAGGTCTTGATTCCCGCTATATCTATGTTTAATCATGTGTACATATGTACGGAAAGCAAAAACCAATCTTTATTGAGATTTTTTAACCATAACTGACATTTTTATCCAGTATATAGATATGCCTAACAAGCCACAACAGGGATAGACAATATAATGGATCATTACTTGGGCTGAACTACTTGATTCTATTACTAACAGAGGTAAGCCGAATAATACCCTAGTATAAGAATATAATACTGATATTATTCGTGCGTTGCAGATTTTATGTGAGTTTTTTTATGTTATTACTAGTTGGATAGTTAAGAGTTTTGGAATCAGCGCTCACCGCCACCTCAGGAACATGACTTTAAAAAGCAGTACTAGTACAGGGTATAGGAGTTTGACTTCAAACTCCTATAACCTGGTGGTATTAGGTCAGTCAAATATTACAAACTTCAATTGAATTCCTTTTTCAATTAGTGTAATGCGTCTAAGGGTTTACAAACCAGGCTGCATAGGCTCCGCGTTCGCAACCTGTGATTGGCCTCAAGCCATTCCACACGAGAGATAAAAATGGCGTTATTTAACGGATTCGCACACGAACTCTGGCTGGACACATTAAAAATACATACAGTATTTCCCTTAAACCATAGTTTACATTATTTATTATTACCAGAACATCCGATATTAGTGTAACATCAAGCCTTGTCGAATGCAAACATGTGTCTAAGCCAATCAGGAGCATTGATTAGCTGAGGTAATTAAGCGCCTTTGATCCACTACCTTCTTGTTACACGTCGGTGTGTGCTTATATATATGTACAAGCCTGCACAAGTCCATACGCTTCTAATTAGGGTTAATATTAACTTAATTGTTAATGTTCCGACATGTTTTTAATATTATTGGTGTCTTCGTACGATTTCTTACAAGGTCTTGGAACAGTTAGTGTTAGATCATTTACATGGAAGAAAACAGTTTGTTATAAACAACGACGCTGAACTAATCCAAAATCGAACCCAAGTAATATTTACTTATAAATAATATTAATTAAGAATGCTATGTATTTTATTTAATTTATTTATTGATTTTATGCCTGAAATAAATGTATTATATTATTATAAGTCACCTTGTATGTTAGTTTTGCCAACTTATCATCGCTCATCCCTAGGTGTTCAAAATCTGAAAAAAATTCTAAAGAATAAAGGATTACGACTAAGCCAAATCACACACATTATTAAGATTTGGTTTAACTCGCCGTTATACTAAACGCTGAACTAAGTAAGGTTATTTAAGTATATTATAATATGCTTCATAAAGTTATCAACTGCGATGGAATGTTCTCTGAAGCTTTATAAATCTCATTAAACTCCCATAAGAATATTCTCACCCCTCGAATGGAGTGGAGTTGTTTTGTTTTTGTTGGTGATCACTTACCTCGCGACTCGGAGTAACACGATACATCCTGTGCTTGGCGGACAGGATTTTACACAAAAGTAAGACTTGATGTTTTTAACATTATGACTTGTTAATTTTGTTCATACTATGATATGGTCAGTCGTATCTAAAGCTTATTTAGGATGTTTTGTGCACCTAAAAAATATATTATAACGCCTTCCTTCCCGTACACCCACTTTCCGCCAGAGATATATTTTAGGTACCAATGTGACAGATGGCGAGTCCATCGCCGTTACTCCAGCACGACTATACATACGCCTTTGAATTTCTTCTCAGACGTATGCAGGTTTCCTCTCGATAAATCATGTGTTTTTTGTTTATTCTTGGCATTATTTTATATATATCTATGTTTTAATGCACGTACAATGTACGTAACAACATTTTGTGATAATAGTCAACTTTATTTTCGATCGCTTTCGTGTACAAGAATGTTGGTGAGACGAAGCTCCCGTTTTGCGGTCGGTTCGTAGAGTACTATCATTACTAGAATACTTGTTGCCTCCGCTTCGCAATTCTTAAACATTGTTGGAACTTAAAACCTAGACCAGCAAATACATCACGTAAACTTTAACAACTAGCGTCGCTCTCATGTTTTGTTCGGGTAGCGGCATATCTACACAGATCCCAAACTTATCTCCGAATCGATACGTAAAGTATTGTCACTTTTTGTTTGCCATATTTAGGTGCCAATATAACTGATGCCAAATCCGTCGCCGTTACTCAATAACGACTATTGGTTCATACATCTTTTTGAATTTCTTCTCTAACGTATTCAGGTCTTCACATAATATTCCATACATACATACATATCATCACGCCGAGTCTCGAACGGAGTAGGCAGAAAGTATAGAGCGCCAGTTCTCTCTAGACATATATATGTACCTCTTTCGCTTCGTCCACATGCATCAGTCTCTTCATACATGCTCGTCGGTTTCGAGTACTCTTGACGTTCCGTCCTTGAGCGTCCGATCGATTTGATCTAGGTAGTTGGAACGTGGTCTTCCTCTGCCTCTTCTTGCACAAACTTTTGCTTTCGTTTGCATAATATTAAATTTGCCGTAAAGTATATGGTGTGATTAATCATTATACTTAAGATCAGATTCGAAATCTCATTGCCACAGCCGGGGTTCGAACTTGGAATACTTGCGTTGCTGATTACCTACTCGAAGCAGTCGGCCGCCGCGGCTCGGGGTTTTTTTTACGTATTATATAATCAAAATTTGTAACAATATGCACCTATTTCCATTAAACTGCAAATCGGCTCCGATTAAAACCGGCAATCATTATAGTTAGTGAACAATCACCATTGAATATGATACAATATTAATTCGCGTCCAGTTCAATTAAGCTTAAATCTAGCTATTGAATCATTAACCGCTGGCATCCATTATTAATGAGTATTTTTTGCGCACGAATATATTGGTTACCATTACTTGAACGATACGTTGAATTCCATTGATACATTATTTTATTATAAGATTCTACAAACGGTAACATTGTCCGGTTCAATGCGTTCGATTCCTAACGCACGTTCACAGTATGTAAGTTGCCAAGATTTGTGGTGCGGCCATAGAGTTTGCGGTGCCTAACATGTATCTATTTGTATAATACAAAAGGTAAGCAAGCATATGAGCCACTCGATGGTCAGCGGTTACCATGGCTTATTGGCGCAAGCAGTACCTGATATCTAACACTCGCGCATTTCCAGTTTATAATGGCTGGTTAATATAACAGTACAAGTTAATATAACAGTATAAGTTAGTATATGAACAAGCATCAAAGGAGACGAACTTATGTCTCTCTGCCAGTTCAATCAGTTCAGTCAGTTCAGTCCTTGAGAATTTCTGGAAATCTTTCTCACCACTCTTCAATACAAACTACTTGGAAGACGTACCTTAAGATATCAATCAAGTAAAATTTTGAAGCTCATCTTTGATTATCCTATTCTATTAAATGAAATTGTTTTAGTTTAATATAATATAAGAAACATTCGTATATTTATTTGTACGTTCACGATGATGTAAAGTTACGAAATATTCAACTACAATAAGGAAATGACCATAACCGTAAGGTCCAGTGCGATAAGTGAGTAGGAAAAATACCTTAATGGAAATTTCCGCTTTCGCGCTTGCTCATGTAGGCTTCCATTTGATCTCGTGGCTCCACCGAAGGTATTGTTACACGGAATGGATCCGGCCGATTGACGATCGTTGATACAGCCGGCCGGTCGCGTAATATTATACGTTGAACACGCGATACGAGAGCTAGCGTTACCTATCACATCTCGGGCACATACCTACCTATCCATCGGTACACTACACTCCACATACGCGGGGCATGACACTTATTTATATCGTTCATGACGGTCCTACCTAATAACAGTCGCTTTGGTAGCGAAGTAATGTGATTGCTAAATGATGTTGTAATTTTAATGAAATTTTACTTTTTTTTACGTGTTATTTTTTTTCTCAATTTTACTTCTTGTTGTCAAAAGTTATTTTTATGTAGAGTAACTATTTCGTTCTAATTTGTGCATTGAATGAACACTGTTCAGTGCCATGTCATTGAGGTAATCAAATTATTGCCGCCTGACAGGCCACCGGTGCACTTATTTAGTTCTAAACTTAATGCGCTTTCCTCAGCTTATTGGCTCAAGTACATTCAAGAATCGTTTACAAATTATTCAGCGTCGAATGCTAAATTGTTGTCGGAATTTAAGTGCCTTTACACAAATTACGAACCATTATTTTTGTAATATTTTTTTCAACCAACTCAAACATATTACCGACAGAAGGTAACCGTGCAACACGTAGAAAAATAATTGATTGTATTGAGCTTGTCCGACACCTCAAAATTGTATCGGCTGATATCAAGAGCCACTATTAATTTTGCATCTCTCTTGCACCAGAAGAGGTTGAGGCGAAGCAGTGAGAAGGTTGTACGGGCCGTGCTATTCGATATGCGTTTTCCTCCGAAGGATACAAGTACGTGATTCGGTGTGTTTTTTTCGTGGGTGGAATTATTTGTAAGGCTTCGTTATGTGTTGCTCATTACTGTACAAGCGCGTATCCTGCCGGCAGCGACCGCAAATGCGAGACATTACGGCTCGCAGCCACCTGACCCTTGGAGATGGAGCTCAATAGGCTGCATCATTCGTAGTACGTGCTCGCGATTCCGCGCTTTATACATTTATAGTTTTATTGCATCTAAATATACAATATGTGGGTACCAAAGTTTATGTAGTCGCAATTAATATT
>JACCPG010005770.1:0-55378 GCA_016069955.1 Drepana arcuata | reverse complement strand
ATGTCAAGTACTTGATGACTCTGGTGAGGTAAAACTCGAAGGTCAATTTAAGCATTATATTTAAGAATGTAGCGAGCGTTATGGATTGTAGCTACGGGTTCATTTCTGTTCTTCGCTCTCTTGGGTAGTTGCATGATTTTATATATGGCCATACATTTTAAAACAAATAATTTATTGATATTTACAATAATAGTAATATTATGATAGGGAGATATTAAATTTCGTATTTTTTTTTGTGGATAATCTCAGTATCCTTATTAATCCATTATGAGTTTTATTTCTGCTACCTGACAGTGAAAGTAAAATAAAAAAGTTTTTTTGGTATATATATATTACGAAATGCATATATGTATATATATATATATATATATATATATATATATATATATATATATGCATTTCGTAAAAAGCGGTTATTTTAAAATTACAATCAGACACTCCAATTTTATTAATTTTTATAGGTAGATGGAAAGATACATTAATTACTTTGGAGCAACATTCAACTCATGGTGAATGCAAACGTTTCTACTGTAAGGATGTTTATCACTCAATTACGCCAGAATGAGTGAACTGAAACAGTTGAACTTTTACACAAAAATGCCTATGTATTCCCAAAAATATATTAATGAAATTTAACTCGTGGTGGCCGAGTGGTTCGAGCAGTTGCCTGCGACTCAAAGGTCGCAAGCTCGAATCCCGATGATTTTTTTTTAACTTAAGTACAGTAATTAGTCACACCACAAGCTGAACGGTGAAAAGGAAAACATCGAAAGAAAACCTCCATACGTCTGAGAAGAAATTCAAAGGCGTATGTATAGTCGTGCTGGAGTAACGGCGATGGACTCGCCATGTCACGTTGCCACCTAATATATCTATGGCGGAAAGTGGGTGTGTATTACCTATACACCTCTGCCTACCCCTTCGGGGACCCTTGTGGGACGCCGTGAGGATATATTATTGTATTATAACTATATGCGAGTAACACCGCGGACGTAACTGGTGTGTATAGGTACAGGGTGTATATTGAGGCACGTAAAAAGTAACCCTTGAACGCGAGGTGCCAAGGGCACGCTCAACCGTTTGTGTAATTATGTGTAAAGTTGCAGTTTACACGACCCGCCTTTGGAGCGCTATTATTTTTGAATTACGACCGAGAAATGCATTCGCCATTTGTCGAGGCGCTAAAATGCAATCACTCGTTTTCGGGTTATTTCAGGATGGCGTTAATGGGTACACTTTAATGGCCGTTTTGTACGTTGTATGAGGTTGTATGTCACGTTAATGGACGCCAATAAAAATGTAAAAGCGCTATAAATATATTTTTGTCTGTGTGTACCGCACCGCAGGGAGTTTTATTAAATGCATTAATGCGAATTTTAGATAGGTTTATCTTTTCCTCGTATATTCGTAGCATTAGTACTAATATATAATGCACCTAATATACCTCTGGCGGAAAGTGGGTGTGTGGGTATTACCTATACACCTCTGCCTACCCCTTCGGGGACCCTTGTGGGAAGGCGTGAGGATATATATATATATATATATATATATATATATATAGTATCGGCTTGATCGAATCGCTTAGATTCAAAATCGGACTATTTTCACCCAAGCGAAGCTGGGCGGGCCTACTACTAGTATAATATACTATGAATGAAATGAATGAATGAATACTCAATCTCGCCAGAACAACTAAATTTAATGAACACTGAATTGGATGAAATTTGCCACAAAGATAGTGTATTAGCTTGATTTTGTAGTCTAGATAAAACACGGATGCTAAGGCTCAAGCATTGCAATATAATTTTAAATTTACCGCGGGAGAAACGAGGCTCAACTAGTTAAGTAATATTATCACGACTCTCACAAAAATTTGATTGCCTCGAATTCCCAGTCGGCATGGCAAAATTTCACTATACATACATTGCACCCATCGAAACGGTACGGAGCCACTCCATAGCGGAAGTACACCATTATCATACCCTCCCACACAAACACACATACACGCATGCACATAGGGTGTGGACCCCACAAGTTAGCCCCAAGGGTAATTTTTACCCCATCATCGAACGCGTCGCCACCCACTCGACTCATCATTCTATATTTGAATTACTTATGAGCAATTTCGTAATTCGAATTCACGTTGCCGTTGTTTATCCGTTAATTTTGCGGCTGGCTATAATCAGGTAGGTTTTTTTAAATTTGGAACTGTTATCGATGTAATTGCAGCGATAACGTTAGGTACTGATGATTATTCGATATCGATAATCGAATGCGCTTCTGTTGGGGTGCGTGCGTCAGTCTGCGGTAGTATCATTACTTTGAGGATTTGGAACAATTTGTTTAACAATGCTTGTGGGAACGATTACAAGTGGTGAATTTAATGTTATATGTTTGAAAGTGGTGATATCTGAGTAGTGTAATCACCTAACTACGTAGATAATGGAAGGCAACGAATTAATTATTCTTAATTAAGAATTAAAACAACTGAACAAAATGTTGTTCAGTTGTTTTAATTACGAAGGCTATTTAATTCAACGTTAAACGTGATATTTAGACGAAATAATAAGATATCTACAAAAAGAAACAATAATCTAAAAAATAAATGCTTAGAAACATTATTTTTGAACTCAACCAAGCATTTTACGACCAGTTACAAAAACCAGAATTATTTTATATTATACGAAAAAGTTCAATCATATAAATACCAAAACTGAAATACCATGTTCGCAACCCACACATCGATCAAATGCCGAAAAAGGGGATAACTGCCAATAAACATGGCTCGATATCCATGTTGCCCATCCTTTTCGCACTCCACATATCGATATGTGATGCAATACTGCCGACGCACTCGCACGCACCTATATCGCTAATTTGTTTTGACATTTCTGAACGAACGACCACTTTTCCCGCCTACAAGTTGTGCCGCGTTCCAAATTCAATGGGGTTCCAAATTTGAAATAATCAAATCATCCATAGTAATTCGTATTTTGCAAGCAACAGAGGCTAAATTCGATTGACCGATTTATATTCGGGAGACAGACCATTCGGGTTTATAGTCAGGAGCAACGCGATTGAGATTTCGCGTATCTATTATGACGACTGCATACCGGACCCCTTTTTGGGATCCTATTTTTTTCTCATTGTGTTCTAAAACGTTGAATGTTTGAGAGCGATCCCCCAGGAACACGTGCCGTATGAGATATTGCATTTCACATCACATAAAAACTTGAGGATCAATATTTTTTTCGTACATATAGGAAAGAGCCAAGGATTTTAAGCGCTATAATTTTTACGTCCAGTGTGAATACCTACTGCTCGCAGAATAATGTATAGAGGTAATTTGCGTAATTATAATTAGTAATTCCAGTGGACGTCGAGTAATTATTACAAAATACGTAACACCAGGGTCCCTCAGGGCACAATGCACAAAGACATCTATTGTGTAACGCAACAATGGCGTGACTCACGGCGCAGCGGCAGCGGCCAGTAAGACAATGCGACGCCCGGCTCTCCTAGGGTCCATTTATAGCCCACATAAATAACGGATATTATATACATTTAATATTACTTTCAATAAGAACGTATTTTATTAGGAAACATTCTGGAAAGAAAAATAATGTCCGTAATATCTTTGCAATGAGTAAGACCGAATGATCTGAATCTGAATAATAAAAAACTTTTAAAGTCCTGGCCGCAAAATGCACCCGTGAATGGAACAACAAAAAAGAAACAAAGCGAATCAATCGCGTGCCGTGAAAAAAGAAATCCCATCAATCAGCCGCGCCAAAATGCAACATTCAAATGTGGAATGTTTTTTGTTCCAAGTTCAAAACACCGGCGACCTTGCCACGGTCAACTCCGGACGGTTTATCCTAGCAGTAGTATTTTATTTGAGTGAATAGTTTTTGCGCTCTATGCTTTTTGTGACTTCTATTGTATTGTACTATAGCCGAGTATTTGCATAGCTAACGAACGACGCAACAATGATCTGTGATTGTAAATACCTAAAGGTGACTAGCAATACTTCTACAATGGTATGTTGGCATTTTCTGTTTCTTGTCTTGTTTTTATTAGTTTTATCACTTTGAACGGTCGTCGCTGAATACGTAAACATAATATGGCATCTCCTCGCTTATTGCATACAATTTACACTTATGTCAGGTGCAAATTAATCACAATATGTATTCAGTTTTCAGTTGACGTTAATGCCCAGTGTGTCACATTCAATGCACGGTCATCAAACCCAAGACGCGCCAGTGACAAACGACAGCTAATCATTGTATTCCAAACGACCGACATACGTATTAGTGTCAGCCCGCAACAAATTTCCTTTATTAGTTGTTCAATAAAGGTATAAAAACATGACTCATGCGCTGGTGTTTTTGCACTGACAATGAGTTTGCATTTATTTTTTACTGGCGTGCAACGTCCGCGCTGACCTGCATGACCTAACTCTTTGTTAGGCCTGTCCTTTACTATTCTATAAGCAAGGAAAATTATCTTCCGATACGTCAGCACAGCTATTGTCGCGGCAAATGTTCTTGTTACAATCTACCTTGTCCGTGGCGACCGTGGCGTAACCTGCATAGAATAGATACTGAACTGAACTGACCGCAATGAAAAAATTCATATTCCAAATTTTAAATTTGAATAAAGAATCTACGGGTGTGGCTATCTTACAGCCAGTGTAAACCGGTTGCGATAAAAAATGAATTGGAGTTTCATCGGGGAAGTATTTTTATAGTTGAGTTAACTTTTAATTAAAAAATATAGCCGTTCTTTAGCTTTGGAAATTTCCAAATGATGTTTTATCTCGAACGTGTAGTTAATGAGACCGTGGAAAGGCGCACTTCAGATAAACTAATAGGAGAACCATTTTAGAAATCATTATGGACATATGTATTTTTATCAGCTCATATTTAAATAGCCTACATTACACTATAGAAATACCTACATTTCTTTTATTAAAAATGCTCGCTACGAAACACAAAACTATTTCAAGAAAAGAAAACGTTAAAATGTAAATTTTATTTACCAGCCGTATCAAAGTAACAGATAAGTTCGGAACATGAAACACTCACATGAAATTGAAACCTCTTCGAAGTTTAAATTCTTCGCTGCCATTGTTTTATTTTTAATCTCACCCATAGCTTTATACATTGGCCAGTATCAATTTGACCAAAACTATGTATGTTTCAAACAATGTACGTCTAAAATTAGTTCTGATTCATCAATCGATTATATTCAATACTCGTTGGAAACTTGTAATAACAAAGAGAGATAAATTGTTTGGCACCGGGGAACGAATTCAATAATCACGCCGAAGAATTGTTCGAATAAAAAACAAACCCGTTTTGTAATTAATAACGTTTTGGGGACTCACGGTGCATGTTGCGAGCCGGGCATTATTGCGGCCCCCGATTTAGCTGTTTGGTCCTTTTGATAGGCCCACCTCGGTTACTCGAAGAACTGGCTACTGAGATTCAGGTCATGATGTGGTAGGAAGGTAATGGATTCAGATGTGAATAAATTCGTAGGTACTATATAGAGCCGTGGTGGCCCAGTGGTTCGAGTCCCGACTGTACCAATGAGTTTTACTGAACTTAAGTACAGCAATTAATCACACCACGAGCTTGGCGGTGAAGGAAAACATCGAGAGGAAACCGCATACGTTTGAGAAGAAATTCAAAGGTTTATGTATGGTCGTCGCCATCTGTCACGTTGGCACCTAGAATATATCTCTGGCGGAAAGTCGGTGTGTGGCTATTACCTATACACCTCTGCCTACCCTTTCGGGGACTCTTATGGAAAGGCGTGAGGTCATACAAATCCTTTACGAGAATCCAACCAACACCTTTTCACCGAGATATATATGGGTACCTACCAAATGGAAATGGCAAGTCTAAGCTAAGGCAGTTTTTCCAGCAAGACTTTTCTGACGTTCTTATGCTTAATGCTTATGTAGGTTTACTCACGTTGTTTTACCGTAAAGTTATTCAATCAAATCAGTATTACTTAAGAAGACTAACATTAATTTGGACTTGGATTCTACTGATACAATATTACTTTAATACCATTTAGCAATAAAAACTTAAATGTAGGATATAACATTTTTGTGTGACGTCAGCACTAGCGCGATTCAAATGTCGTATAACGCCATCTGGTTAACAAGAGTGTAATATAACATTGGAATAGATAATTATATTGGTGTATTCCATATTTGAAACACAAGTTGAAACAGTCATGTTCTCAACGCCCGCCAGTTGTAAACAACCGTTGGGCTCCATGTTATAAACACAACAATCCCACGGTCTTGATCTTTTAAAAAAAATGTTGTTTTCGAAATGAAAAAGATAAAAAGCTTTTTTCATCACAGACCGGTCTCGCGAGAGCAGGTGCCGTGATATGATATCATACCGTAAAGAGCTAAGAAAGTTTTAATGATGATATCCCAGGCTTGTGGCAGACACATACACTTAACACACATTTAATATATACCTACTTACATAATCAATGAAGCCGTGGTGGCCGAGTGGTTCTAGTAGTTGTCTCAAAGATCGCAAGTTGGAATCCCGACTGTAGCAATGGTCGCACCACGAGCTTTACGGTGAAGGAAAACATCGACAGGAAAGCTGCATTCGTCCGAGGCACCTAAAATATATCTCTGGTGTAAAGTGGGTGTGTGGGTACTACCTATACACCTACGCCTACCCCTTCGGGACCCTTTTGGGAAGGCATGAGCATATATTATTATTATTATTATATGTATATTAATTTACGTTTCGATCCGTCCCGTGATCATTTGTTCGAGTTCATGCCAAATAGATCCGCGTTCCAAATGTATTCGATTTTCAAAAAAAACAAGAAAAATAATGAAGTCCAATTAGTTACTGCACACTGTTGCATAAAGAATCCACATCTTAGCTCGCAGGTAGTGCATTCACACGCGTTTCTTCGAAACATTGATCGTTCTGATGCATACAGAACAAAAACGGCACTTAATCTAACATTAATAAGACATACATTCACGTGATTCATTGCTGGAATGAATAGCTAGCGAAATAATACACTACTATGAGAGAAATATATAATTTAAAACATATCAACATTGTGTTGTCAGCTGCAAAAAATAATCGAATTATGTATGATTGTGGGGGGTTTGTGTTAAACGAGCGCTTGATGTTGGTACAAACAAACGATTTGGTACATGGCAACACAGTAATTAATACGGGGTTCGTTTACGAACGTAGGTTTTTTAACGGCACAGAAGTTTTTTGATACATACAATAATACAATAAGATTGTTAATTTACATTTGACATATCGATTTTACCCAAGTTTACGTACATACTAGCTGTCCCGCCCAGCTTTGCCTGGGTGAAAAAGTATAGTTCTTGAAACACAATTGCAACTAACGGCTGCAGTTGTGAATCTAAGCCATTCTCGAATCCACACACACACACAAAGAATTATACATATATACATATATACATGTAATTGGGTATGTTAAAGTGGATCCAGGATCCACGGCCAGTCTCACGCGGCTCACTGAGCAGGCAGAGAGTAAAGCGCCAGCTCTCTCTCTCTCTAGACTTATTATCTCTTAAGCTAAATTTACATTCATCCGTCAAAAAAATATTCTAGGTATTGAGCGTCAAACGGCACCTATTTCAATAAAAAATATAAGCGGGTTAACCGCTTACCGTTAATACTAATGTAGGTTTAATGTGTGAATTTATATAAATAGAAACAAATCGTATCAACGTCTTTCCAACCCTTCCAAAGACACATGCGATTGGTATTAACTTCAATTCCGTACACCAGTTTCGAAACCAAAATAAATAGGTTATAACCTATTTTCGAGAGCAGATGAATAAAAAAAATATAAAGGCGATACCTGCACTTAACCTCAACCGGAGTGGTCCCGTCATTCGAGTGTACGCGCAGTTAAAGATTGTGGTATACCAAGACATTCTGAATGCTCAGATTTAATTTAAATTTAATTAAGCATACTAATAATATTATAGGCAGAGCCGTGGTGGCCGAGTGGTTCGAGCAGGTGCCTGCGACGCAAAGGTCGCAAGTTCGAATCACGACTGTACTAATGAGTTTTTCTGAACTTAAGTACAGTTATTAGTCACACCACGAGCTTTACGGTGAAGGAAAACATCGTGAGGAAACCTGCATACGTCTGAGGAGAAATTCAAAGGCGTATGTATAGTCGTGCTTGAGTAACGGCGATGGACTCGCCATCTGTCACGTTGGCACCTAAATATACCTCTGGCGGAAAGTGGGTGTGTGGGTATTACCCATACACCTCTGCCTACCCCTTCGAGGATATATATATATATGAGGGTTTGTAATTATAGCCATATTTGTAACTCAATCACGCCATAAAGCCTGAACTGAATTGGATGAAATTTGGTGGAAAATTTGTGATAGATTTATTAGCCTGATTAACACATTTGATGAATGTGGATGAAGCGAAAGCAGTCAATGAATCTAGAGAGAACTGGCGCTCTTCTTTTTTCGTCTACCCGGTCTCGACGTGATTTATATATGTATGAATATATAATATTTATTTGATAATTTTAGTTGAAATCAATATTTATCTTTCAGTATAAAGAAACGATAACAAGACTAAATATTGTCATATCTAGAATAGTACGATAATCTTATTGATATAATACTTATTTGAGAGCTATGCATATCTTTTTAAGGAAGTGCAAAAAGCTTCCTTTTTTTTAAAACCCATCGACAGAATATCTCGCTGTGTCCCAAACTTAAGCCCACTCGTATCTCGACGTTTTCAAGGGATCGTATTATTTACATTTTTTACTTTAAAAAGTGGAACAAAAAAGGGTAGAGAATAAATTTGAGCGCTCACCAAATGTCTCCGCATAACAGGTTGGGTTCGTTTTTTCGTCGGTACTCGTATTTCCGACGGCATCAACTGAAACGAGAGAAGGATTCGATTAATCGAGGAACAATTGAACTTAGATGTACTCCGATCGAATGTTTCCGTCTGCGGTGTGGTTAACCCGTCAAATGTTCAACCAGATTGTTTTCATTTTTTGTACCCCTGGATGCTTGAGGTTTAATAATTGTAGGTTACTGGGACTTTTGGTTGATACAAACCCAAATTTGAATGTGGAACAATATATTTACTTTGGTATGCTGTCATTAGAATGTCATAATCTTTTTTATCATGTCTACGATCATCGAACACAGACATTTGCTTCCTTTGCCTACGCATTACGAGAACAGATGAATAAACAGACGTCAGCATTCGAGTAATGATATTATGTTGTACACATATATATATATATATATATAAGCTAAAATGCGTAATGAAGAAATACAAAGCAAATGTATAGATAATGCCATCCACGAAGTCGCGCCCCACCAATTTCTAGTCGAGGGGGTCGCGGGATGCGGGGAGTATGACCTGACTCTATTAGTTGTAGTGTGCGTGTGCACTCATAAGTAATCAGTGTGTACCGACAATACTCAAACATTAGTGGGCGGTTGCACACTTACACTATAAACTATAGTGGATATTATAACTGAGGATAGTATAACTAAGAATAGTGGGGCGCGTCTTCGTGGATGGCAATCTCTATATACGAGGGTATGATTTTAAGTAACGACAAATGAACATGCGATTTATGAATAGACCGATGGATGTGAATGAAGCGAAACAGATCTACAAATATCGAGATTACAGGCGCTCCTCATTTCTGCGTTCTTTGTGAAAAAAACTGCGTGTAATCTATGTATAGCCGTGGTGGCCGAGTGGTTCGAGCAGTTGCCTGCGACGCAAAGGTCGCAAGTTCGAATCCCGACTGTACCAATGAGTTTTTCTGAACTTAAGTACAGTGATTAGTCACACCACAAGCTTTACGGTGAAGGAAAACATCGAGAGGAAACCTGCATAAGTCTGAGAAGAAATCAAAGACGTATGTATAGTCGTGCTTGAGTAACGGCGATGGACTCGCCATCTGTCACGTTGGCACCTAATATACCTCTAGCGGAAAGTGGGTGTGTGGGTGTTGCCTATACACCTCTGCCTACCCCTTCGGGGACCCTTGTGGGAAGGCGTGAGGATATATTATTTATATTATTATATAATCTATGTATGTAATTTTCTATGTAACCATTTGAGAGAGCACCCGATCTGCTATCTTGTTTGATGGTATCATAATTTCTTACATAGCAACGTATATTATATTCGCAGTCATGAGTTTCTTATTTAGAACTAATATACAATTCATGAGAAAAACTTCTAACGCATGTTGTTACAATTAAAACCCTGTTATAAATTAAGATGTCTTAATGGGCAAAAAACTAATTAAACATTTGGACGACTAACTAATTAATTGCTAGATATCGTTTTCATGTGTTTCTTGCAAGCAACAGAGTAATTATTTTTAACTTAAAACAAAACCAAGTGTCCTTTTTAGATATGAGTTTTGTTTTTGACGTTTTGAATTTAGACTTATGAGAAAAATACATTTGTTTAGATTCCACGAGATTCCAAAATTAACCTGTGTTGGACATTTTACGTGCTAATAAATTAATTATAAAGCCTAGGCATTTAAGTGTAAAGAATTTATATATATTTTTTCTTAAACTCCTTCAATTTTATATATATATATATTATAATGTATGTATGTGAAATGAGGTAATTATGATGGCATTAGTTGGCAAATAGTAATATATTCAATAATTAAGGAAGATGTAGAGGACTCAGTGTACAAACAACTTTATTTCATACATCAAACATTTATGTCTACTGTATCAGCCTTTTCAAATGAATGTATATAAAAACAGTTGTATTATTAAAGATTAAAGAAGAATTAAAGATCCTAGTGACATGAATTCCTTCCTTTGCACGATCTTAAAGCAATCTTGCTGACTGCTTCTAGAACAACTATAAAATATAACAATCACTATTAATAATCCTCGCTGTTTGAACAATTATATGAGCTTAATGCTAATATATATAGTAAAGTTATATTTATTACAAACTCAAATGCGAATAATCATGCTTTAATTTAAATTTAACTAAGCTTAGGACGACTAAAATCCGCTTTTAAATGTGCGCATTTTAATTCGATTAATAATAATGAATAGTCAAGTGGTTTGAAATAATAAAAATAAAATAATATAATATATCCTCACGCCTTCCCACAAGGGTCCCCGAAGGGGTAGGCAGAGGTGTATAGGTAATACCCACACACCCTATAATATTATAAATATTATATATATATATATATATAGATATTATATTATAAATATTTTATAATTTCATAAGTAACGTGGTGGCCGAACGGTTCGAGCAGTTGCCTGCAACATGAATATTGCAAGTTCGAACCCGGACTCTATGAGTTTTTCTGAACTTAAGTACAGTGAGTAGTCACACCACGAGCTTATAATAATATAATATAGTACTTATAGTCGTGCTTGAGTAACGGCGATGAACTCGCCATCTATCACGTTGGCACCTAAAATATATCTCTTGTGGGAAGTGGGTGTGTGGGTATTATTTTATAGGTTTTCCGCTAAACAAAATAAGCTATTATTTTTTTTATTACTGAGAAATAAAATTTTAATTCCTTATTTTCCTTTCCTTATCCCGTTTTGCTTTTATAAAACACAGAGTCCCCTAGATTTAGAGCCTTCCTCCGCTACATCCACATTAATTAGTGCCTCCATACATGCTCACAATTTTATAATAACATAGTGGAATTTGTCTCACCATATTAATATTTATGTCTGAACGTCACATATGATCATATTAGCATATTAATTGAATTCCAAATTGAAAAACTGGTCGGACAATATAGGCCGATCGATCAGGTTAAAAGAGCAACGGCGCACGCGCATTTAAAAAAGCAGTATTTTGAAAATGGAAATTCAAAATGGCGTCGATCAAGCGGGGGAGATGTTAGTGACCACGCCTGTACCGAGGGTGGTTAATTTATAACTAGCCTATAGAGTTAGCCGTTTGGATGAAATATTTGCTATTGGTCGTTGTGTTCTATATTCATAGCCAAGCAAATATTTAAACTAGGTCTATATTTAAATGTTTATATGATCAGAAATATTGTAGTGAACCAACGGCAATAGTGGAATGTTTGGCCGACGGTGTTGTCGGTATGTTGAATTATTAATTCTAATAATATTATAAATATGAAAGTTTGTGTGGACGTTTGTTCCTCTCTCACGCAAATTTACTGGACGGAATTTGGTGTAATTACAAAAAAGGCACAAAATAAATACAGATGAAAACAAATGTAGCAGGTGGAATCTGGGGGGACAGCTAGAACGAAACAGATTATATGTATAAATAACACCCAGTAATATAATATATATTTCAACTCCAATTATGCACATAGCAAACTGGATCGAACTGTGAATCTGATTCCCTAACGCATGTCATTACATATAAAAAAAATTCGTATTCATAATTTAAGGGTTAACCTCTAACGAGTTGGATTGTGTTGGTTCGGAGCGGTTCGAACCGGTTTTTTGACACATCAAAACCGTTTTACTGAGAGCACGTAGGCTGCGTGTAAAATGATAAATAACTTTCGCAAGTGAGAATAAACTGTGTGGTCCATTAATTATCGCCTATAAAGTTTTATTGAGGAAACGACCTAACTGAACTGAACGAACCCATTAAATGCGAGGGAACACATGTATTCGCACTGCGATGGTGCTAATGAGGGACAGTTGGCTTCAATTTACTCGCCACAACACGATCCTCTGCATTGCCAGGACTACTCCGACATAAATATAATCTTCGCGCTTGTTAGGTATATATATATGTTTGAAATTATGTAAAGTTAATACAAAGAATTACCCACTAAGTAAATAAAAAAATACCTTGTTAATAAAACATAATATTTTATGCAATAAAAATACAAAACAAATATTTAAACTTATAAAAAAAAATTGATCTACCAGTATCGGAACGAGGATCAATGCTTAAATGTATTATTATTATTACCTCGACTTGTTTCACTGTTGGACAATGATCCTACCCTCTTATTAGACAGTTAATACTTCCAAAATCTATAGTGCCTATCAACTAATTACCATCACACGCTTGAAATGACCTCTTGTATATAAATGTACATATTGCAACCAAATAATGTATATATATATATATATATATATATTTAAGTACATTTGCGCTCAATTAAATAACAGCAAAAACTTCACAATTAACATTTTCGTTATTAAAACTAGTACCTACCTATTAATATAACAATTAGTCTTGAAAGTATTCCTACAATGTCTTAACGAGCTTTTTTTAAAATAAACATACCCATGCAGTAATAATGTATATATATATATGTATATATATATTTGCATACAATATGCATACAAAATGTGATGATTTTTAATTTTAATTAGGTACGTCCACATTAATATATCAATTAACTTGAATACATTCAAAGAATTACAAATAAAATTCATATAGCAACCAATGACTTTAGATTTGAAAAATGATAGCAGATGACTGGTCGTTGACCTAAAACATACCGGATTGTTATACCTATAGTAAGGTAAGCTCAGTTGCTTTTTTGCCGATTTGCACTTTAAATAAACGACGTTGAGGTAGCAAATTCAACGTTAATTGGCTGGCAATGACGTAATAATGTAAAAATTATATTTAATTAATTACACAACAAAATAGTTTGAAGAAGAACTACAAACGACAGAGGTAATAAAAATAACATTAATTTGGCCAATAATGAGCTAAACATACATATCACGAGATATTAGAGCGCCAGATCTGTTAAGAGTTGTCTCTTTCGCTTCATCTATCATCAGTCTCGTATCAGAGTATTGTTGACGTACAAACCTTGATTGTTCGATCTACTTTAAACTTATTATTACGTAATGACGTTTTACGTAAATCTATTTTAAAGAAGAAAGCCGTGGTGGCCGAGTGGTTCGAGCAGTTGCCTGCAACGCAAAGGTCGCAAGTTCGAATCCCGACTGTACCAATGAGTTTTTCTGAACTTAAGTACAGTGATTAGTCACACCACGAGCTTTACGGTGAAGGAAAACATCGAGAGGAAACCTGCATACGTCTGAGAAGAAATTCAAAGGCGTATGTATAGTCGTGCTTGAGTAACGGCGATGGACTCGCCATCTGTCACGTTGGCACCTAATATACCTCTGGCGGAAAGTGGGTGTGTGGGTATTACCTATACACCTCTGCCTACCCCTTCGGGGACCCTTGTGGGAAGGCGTGAGGATATATTATTTTTAAAGTATCAAAATACACAATCCATAAGGCAACCTCTTTTGTTTCAATAACTTTTTTATTTACTCTAATGAAGACTGATCGTTACGTAACAATAATCGTATACTCGTAAATAATTTATGGCAGCCATAAAGCACGGGGTGCCTTCAAGCATTTGTTGAAGTGAGTTTAACGGGTCTCACCCACATTAAGTCACGGCTTAAATTTGTTGTGAATTATGAGTTTTCGTGAAGGATGCTTTGAAAGTGAAATAACTTATGTTTGAATGGAAGAGAATAGGTCGCTTGAGCCGATTTGACCATATTACATGGACTCGAATTGCAGAGGAACTAAAACGAAAAATGTACCTATTTTCATATTTATGTATTATCATGGCGAGTCCCTCATTGGGAAGGCAGCGAGAGGAATCAAAATAATTCAAATAATTAGCACAATTACAAAGTAAACATCAATTAAATAAGACCTTAGAAATAATATTTATTTATTTTCGGTGCGTCAATGAAAAAAGTAACCTCTGAAAAAATCAAGGTTCATTTGTTCGAGGAATCAAATCAAAGAAAAACAAAAAAAAATATTACTCAGCTACAATTTTATGAATATTTTATCAAACCACACACTTAAGGAGCGAATATTTAACACGTGTGCTGCGTTGGGCTCTAGAGGTACCAATGGATGTCCTATGTTGTACAATAGGGTCTGTTTTGCATAAGAATGGACACGTAACAGCTGTGTTACCGGGACATCTGTGTACTTCCATGCCGATTGCCCGTGGCTTTGACATACATACATACATACATGACATAGTACATATTTGAAATGTTAAACTTTTCTATCTTTATAATTACACTAATTGTTCCCCAGGGTATATATGCATCTCTATGCCAAATGTCATCCTGTTCCTTAGTTTGGGCATAAACGAGGAAAAAACAGCGTCACAAAATTTCGCGATGTTAGTAGGCTATTCTCAAAATGGTTTTTAAAACAGAAAATTTTACCGATGAAGATAAAGATTGAATTAATAGTTCAAAAGTGGCTATATCTAGAAAATCGTGAGTGTAACATCGAAACCACAAATGAAAAACTGGCCGGCATTTTTCTGCGGTACGTTTAAATATAATTGCATAATTATATCTTCGGCGCAGGAGAATTATCCTAATTATACAGACCGACAAGTCGAACGTAGTTGTCAATGTTAAACTTAATAACTATTAATATATTTAAAACCACTCGTAAGTACACGACTGATTGGACAAGTGATTATAACATCTTTAACATATAGTTTATTTTTTTTAAAACATCGAGAGTAAACCTGGTTACGTTTGAGAAGAAATTCTGAAAAGGAATTGCCATTTGTCACTTTGTATATCTCCGGTGAAAAAAAGATGTTACTACACCTCTGCCTACCCCTTTGGGAAGTCTGTGTAATAATAATATTGTGTATGTAGTGCACCAATTCCGCTAAATCCAATTTTTCTCTTATAATAATACACTTTAATGCAATGCGAAATTAATTAAAACAGTCTTAACAAGGCAATAAATATCATTATATATATCAATGATGAATTACGAATATACTTTTTAATTAATACATTAACAATTTGTGTTGAATTTAAAGTCTCGTGTGTACTGTATATCATGTTTGCTACGGTCGGTTGAACCGAAACCATTATAAAAATGATTAATTACAACGTGGAAACACTTCTTCAAATAGGTACTTATTACTCTTTGCCAAAACTGATAATTAAAATTGATTAAATGCCTTCACGCTAAGAGCCTTAATTTGTAACTACATTTTATAAAAACCGTGGTGGCCATACAGTGAAAAGTCCACTGCCTACCCATTCGGATATCATTCTTAGAAGGCTGTCTGACTAAGTAGGTATCAAAATTAAATTAGTTATGTACAATGTATGTACAAATTGCTTTTATAAGTAGGAATATAATGTGTTTGAACCCATATGCAATAAAACAATCAATCCCAACAAAATATTCGTTCATTTCATCCCTTTGTTTACTCAATGACGTCAGAACGGCTCAATGAAATTAGATGAAACTTGGCCCATAGATAGATCAGCTGTAAACCACAGGCTATGTTTTAATCCAGAAAAAATCAACGAACAACTCAATTATTACGCACGACATAGCTACTAGTCTATAAATTTACGAGCGTCTTCTAACACCATAACATTATGAAATATATCATGGCGATGCACGTCGCACATAAATTATTCAAGCATGCACACCCATGCATGGGAATAAGAACCTAGACAATAGTGTAAATCTTAATAAATGATCCCATTCAAGCGACGCAAGACATTTGAATCTCATGAACCCTTTCAACGCAACACCTGGCCGTTTAGGACCCTGGAGTCAAAAAATTCCTTTATCGCATTAGCATAATATTTATAATATTTCTACAATGGGATTCTTTATTCAAAATAGCTGTTAGTACACGCACGGTAGTTCTTTGTTGTGGAGATAACGGATGACAATGCAACACTGTGTCGCGGTTTGTATGGGGAGAGATGCTAACGAGAAGATTTCGCAAGTAATTCATTCAATAAAGAACTCGAGGCTGACTAATTTATCTAGTGAAAGTTGTTATTACATACCAATTACTGAGAAATAGGTATATGTGTGTTGGGACGATTACTAAATGGTGTGATACAAAAACAAATTGATATTTTATAACTTGGCACTATAACCGATGTAAAACTATTCGAGGAAATTTTATTACAGTTAAACGCAGAGTTAATATCAATTATGTAGATACATTTTATTGATATTAAGTAAGTCTGCTGATTTAACGCTATACTATAGATAGCCGTGGTGGCCGAGTGGTTCGAGCCTCGAGTCGAGTTGCCTGCGACGCAAAGGTCGCAAGTTCGAATCCCGACTGTACCAATGAGTTTTTCTGAACTTAGTACAGTGATTAGTCACACCACGAGCTTTACGGTGAAGGAAATCATCGAGAGGAAACCTGCATACGTCTGAGAAGAAATTCAAAGGCGTATGTATAGTCGTGCTTAAGTAACGGCGATGGACTCGCCATCTGTCACGTTGGCACCTAATATACCTCTGGCGGAAAGTGGGTGTGTGGGTATTACCTATACACCTCTGCCTGCCCCTTCGGGGACCCTTGTGGGAAGGCGTGAGGATATATTATATTCTATTATTATATTACTATTGAAAGTTATATGTACCTATGTACTAGCTGTGTCACGCGTATAAATGGATTTCATTAGTATAATTGTATTGTAGATTTATATCGGGATGATAACGAAAACTTTCGCATTTATAATATTAGTATAAGTATATAAAACGTAAATTTAAATGCTGTTTTTTTATTTACCATGAATTATAATTATGCACTAACGAATACAATTAGGTAATTAAGTAGATAATAATAATAATATATCCTCACGCCTTCCCACAAGGGTCCCCGAAGGGGTAGGCAGAGGTGTATAGGTAATACCCACACACCCACTTTCCGCCAGAGGTATATTAGGTGCCAACGTGACAGATGGCGAGTCCATCGCCGTTACTCATGCACGACTATACATAAGTAGATACATAACATACCTATTTGTACAATCTCTTTTATCTACTTTTTTATCACAGACATAACTACCATAAAACAAATGAAAACCGTTAATTAAAAATCGAACGATATATTTGAATACGTTCGCAAGCTTATACGTTACACCACTGACATATTCCGATCCAATTTCATTTGAAAAAAGAATATCCCTTTTAATCTTACAATAGACAGTGGGCTTTTGTCTAAAAACCGTCAAATGATACGCATTAGGTTGTTTTTTGCCGCCTTATGAATACATTTAAAACAGGAAGGATGTGAAAGTCGGGGTATTAAAGACACCGTATGGCGTGGAAGGGTTAGGGTGTAGAGCGGCTGCACCACAAAGAAATGTGGATAATGGCTGAAACATTGCATTAAGGAATGAATTATTGCTACCATTTTATTTCTGGTCTATCATTTGAACAATGAAAGAATTTCATATTTCATATTAAGAAAGATGCACTTGCTTAGTGTAGCTTGCTTGAAAAGACCTGTATCCAAGTGCTTTAGATACAAGAAAGTGTTGTGTCACGTATAGACCAATTTCTTTTCTTATTTAAAAGTTACATGTTTGTATACATATATAGGTGAATAATTCTTTACCACGTGTGTGCATATTGAACTTTTAAGTACATGTTTGTATACATATATAGGTGAATAATTCTTTACCACGTGTGTGCATATTGAACTTTTAAGCCGCAAGACCAATTTAATGTTTTTTTTTTTGTGCGTTAGCGTGAGTTTACATTGGTTGGGTCGTATTTGCAATTTGGTCCTTTAGTTGGCTCAATTATCGTTTATTACACATTTTTTAAGTAATGTAGATATTTATCACAATACATTTTAGGTTATGTAAAAAAAATTGTGAAAAATTTGCAAATGTGACGTAAGCGGACTAAAGAGTTCCATGTAAATGATCAGATAGAAGAAAAAAGAAAAACAGTACGTAGGTACATTATCTTTGTAATCTATCAATGTTTATCGTAACTTTCTCTCTGAAGGTTATCTTGCATACCTAAAGCGGATACGGTTTGAAGGTGAAATGCTGTGTTGTTTTGAAGTTTCTTATCGTAATGTAAAATCATCATGATATATGTAATCTTCACGTCGAATCCCTAACGGAGTAGGCAGAGTTGTTAGTTTTTGGACGTAAATACCTCTTTCGCTTTATCATCGTTCATCAGCCTGCATATCAAGTACTAGCTAGGGTATTTTTATTTATTATTATAGAATTTTTATATTTTTAAATATAATCAGATGTTTTGTTCCTGATATTAGTGAAACAAAAATACTTTTCACCTTTATAATATGCGCTATATATACTCTCTGCCTACCCCGTTAGGGACTCGGCATGATGATATAATATAAGTATAGATAGATACATGAGCTAACCGAGCTTATGCACGATAGAAAAATATTTACCTTCAAGACGACATCTGCGTTGGCTAGGTCTGAAACAAGACAAAAAAATCCATAAAAATTACATGATAATTAAAAATATTCCATAATCAATTTTGAATTGGTATTTCTCTTAAATTAAAGAAAAAGGAGAATTCTCGCTCAGAAGTCTCGCTCATATTATATTGTGCTGGCAAATATGTCGCATCACGCCATACAACGTGGCAATGCCGTTAGCATTATTGCACACTTTCGTGTGACTGGGATTTATCACGTTATAATTTTTTTAATCATTAAGTCTAAAAATGGTAGTAAATTTATCTGTAGTATCTGTATGTGTTTTATTTAAAAAAATCATAAGGTCGTTTTCTAAAATCGTTGTGTCGCTATGCCAATGAGGAACCAATTCTCGTTCGCTTATAGAAGTCATCAGTAACTTGTATCAATATTATGTAACAGAGTGCGAGAGTCGAGTACTCGATATTTGCCCAAATGATTACCGTATGTTGGCAATGTTGGCTTAGTGATATTATTGAGTTCACGTGTACATTGTTTGCGTCAGTAGGAGGACATTTATAGAATATGCTGTTGAATTCTATCCTGTCCCGTTATTGAACAAGCTTACGCACACTAACGCAAATTTAGCAACGATTTGAGCATGTGAGCGCGGAACATCATAACTTACTCGAAATCATAATTATAAAATCTTTTTTAAATATCGAACATGCAACGATTTGAGCATGTGAGCATCTCACAGTTCTTTTTATTCACATTCGAAATTCAACTATTTGAGCATGTGAGCGTGAAACATCATGACTTACTCGAAATCCAAAATATAAAACCTTTTTTAAATAATGAACATGCAACGGTTTGAGTATGTGAACATAACACAGCTTTTTGATTCACATTCGAAATTCAAATTCAAAAATTGTTATATATTTGAGACGAATTGAGCATGTGAGCAACTTACCTACATCAAAACTTGATTCATACACGATTTATTGTCTTTTTATGTTTCTCTTAGCAGTGAATCTAAATGTTTCAAATATTCGTTTAGGTATTTCGACATTAGTTCAATAGTTAGTTATATTAATTACTATAAAATGCCCACAAAATGCCCAATTTATAAGATGAAATACACAAAATCCTAAAATTTGGCAAGCATTCAGGGTTCAATACGAAACTAAATAAATAGCCAGGCGACCCTGATATATTGAAGTCCAATTACGATATAAATAATTCAATCGCGACACGATGATTTATTAAAAAAAATTATCGCACCAAGGTGTCAACGAATCTTATTGCACCATCCATCTTTGTCTAACTGGGTATTATCGTGAGCTGATATCTACGTGTCGACGAGGCCCATACGTAATTTATTTATGCGAGAAATTTGCATTAGCTTTCCAAGGGTTAACCCGTTGCGATGCGTTTGAGTAATCGATGCATGCGATAAAATAAAATAAAATTTTATGTCGGTATTTGTTTGTAAAATTTACTAGTATGTATTTTTAATGCGGATGTTTGTGGGTTGGTGTTGCCTGCCATGCAAAGATTGCAAGTACAAAATACAAATGAGTTTTTCTAAATTCAAATACAGTGATTGGTCACACTACAAGCTTTACGGTGAAGGAAAACATCGAGAGGAAGCCTGCATACGTCTGAGAAGAAATTCAAAGGCGTATGTATAGTCGTGCTTGAGTAACGGCGATGGACTCGCCATCTGTCATGTTGGCACCTAATATACCTCTGGCGGAAAGTGGGTGTGTGGGTATTACCTATATACCTCTGCCTACTCGACCCTTGTGGGAAGGCGTGAGGATATATTATTATTATTACATTACTTTACGTATACATAAAGAGTCAAACTCGTTTCCCTCATGTCGAATGTTACTCATTTTGAATTAACGTAGATATTATAGTCTAACATCTTGCCTGTAATATGATCTCGATCGCCTTGAACTTAGCGCAACATTGTACCTTAACATGTTTTAACATATCATGTTGCCAAACTTGACTTCGTGGAAAGGAACGCAATATGCCAACCGACTAGAATAGCGTTAACCGGTAAAACGATATACGCACAAGACACCGATTTTTTTATTTCTCTAAGATGAAATGTACGTATTCTCAAGCCGCTTAAAGATCAAATGAGAAAGAAGATAAAAGATAACCTAAAGGATAGGTAAAGGAGTAATTACACCCTCTTCTTTCCGAGATATATTATTTAGGTGCCGCTTTATCGAACGCATTTACAAACCTACGTCTTTGAATTTCTTCAAAGTATTAAAAGATAACGACTATTCCATTTTAAAAATGGAACCTAATTGAATTAAAATTTAGTCTGTCTTGAAACTGGTACAGAAGCAATTACAAAAAAAAAGGTTGAAAAGTCTACTACATAAAAAAGTACAATCGTTTAAAAGCTTACGTCTCAAAGCCTACTCATAGGTTTAAAAAACATCTTAACACTTCAAATATTGTTCCTTTGTGGTGTGGCCTATGGATTTTTATTGTATTGTATTGCTCCTAGGACTGTAATGAATTGCTTGTTACTTTATGTCAGATATGTTTTGACAGCTACGCAATACGGCGCGAAAGCAACACCGTTTTTTTTAACATTAAAAACTTTTTGAAAAAGAATTTTAAAAGAGATTATAAAAAAAAATTATAACCAAATAATATTGTATTGTTCTTCGTCCATAACGTTTTATAGCCAGGTAAAGACAAAGGTTAACACGTGTTGAACTGGCTTTAGAAAATGTACCTCTGCTAACCTCTGTTACGTGTTTGTAGTAAAAACAGCACGTGTGCATGTATGTAAATGGATGTGAATATAAAAAAAAAGTTTAGTTGTCAAGTTTGAAGGAACCCATGATTTTTAAATAGGTTTGGTTATTGGCACATAGGTACCCCTATGGGGACCCACTTAGAAAGTCCTGTAAAAATACAGCCATACTGCCGTAGTTGTTAAGAATTTTAATTAATAAAAACTAAAGTTCTATGTTCTTACCAGTTGTATTTTTATTTTCATTGCAACATGATAGGTCTGAATGACATGAAGGGCCTAATAACCTTTAAGGGCGTGTACTTTAAAAGGTACTTGACATTTAGATGTTGCAACAAACATATCTTCACTCATTGAAAGGTCAAAAAAACATCACAAAATCATTTGTATGTGTCATACACGCCCTTGGATCGGAAATGTGCTTCGAACAATCAATAAAATTCCATTATTGTATTTTTATAAAAAGAAAAAAAAACAGGAAGTACATTTCTACAATGCACTGCAGTGTGTTACGTCTTTATGTTTAATTACCTGTCAGATGGAACGCAACCTTTAAACAAGTGAGCAAAAAAAATAACGCTTTTAAAGAATAGTCCTTTGAGATTGGAATAAGGTTATTTTTTGTAGCTTTGGCACACGAAATTAAATTTTCATGTTTTTGTTACTTCGAACATTATAAATTATTGGGGTTAATTTTTCACGTTAGTTTTTTTTTACTTTGGAGTGCTTTAGCTTCAAAATGAATGTCAGATTGAATAAACGAGTAAGTCATTCATTTGATTATAATATTCTTGATTGAATCTACTCTGATTATCAAGGAGCTCTCTAGACGTCTCTATACTCTTTCGCTTCATCCACATTCATCAGTCTCTTCATATATGCTCGGTTTACACAACTCCTGACGTGTCTTAGTTAAAATATTCTATTCAATTCAGAGCTCTAGGTTTTTCAGAGATGTATAGATAAACTTAAGATGTTCGTGGTACATTATTAATATCTAGTGTAGCTGTGCATTGAAGTGACACGTACCATTTTGTGCCGTGACAGCGCGTGACTCGCGTGTTTTCCTATTCGATGTTCTATGCACATATACTTACAGTTCTGATTACAACAATACTCCAACCCTAAATCCGTATCACCGTTAGACATTTACATATATGACATTTGCGAACTAACATAATGGGTACATCCACGTAGAATGCATGTGATGGCAGAAATGAGTCCAGCTAGTACTTGAAAATGCTAGCACATTCCGGCCTGAATCAGATTAGCAACGCATGAGTGAGCTCTGTACTATTGCATGCGCTCTCAAGCTACGGTGACCGTTTAACATCAGGCTATATGACATTTGTTTTTAACACTTGGGTGGCAAACAAGCTTGCGGTCCGCCTGATGGTAAGCGGTTACCGCCACCTACGGACGCATGCAACACCAGGGGTATCACTCGGGCGTTGTCGACCCTGCAGGAATCTTTTCACACCCTTCTTGAAGAAACTGTTTTGCCACATTTGAACTATAGGGAGTACAATGATTCATAACATGACCTTTGAGCTACAATAAATGCTGAAGGCCTTTAGTTTTTGAGAACACAATTCTTGACGACGACGTGAATATCACAAATTTTACATAAATTAAAACCTCGTTCGACAACAATTTTTTTTTTATTGTCCACGTTCACTATGAAATATTCACGTATGTTGCATCATTTCCTGACTGTATTACCTAAACATCGTAGGATAGGAGAATACCTTAGCGTTCTTATAGCCATGTAGCCACTCATTAGACTAAGTACCTGGTACGTACAACAAGTGGAGGGTTCGACTGCCTCCATAATGGACACTGGCTTTGTTAATATCATAGGCGGAATGTGCGATTACAGAGCAACCAGACGTTATTATAATACGTTGGACGTTTGCTTTGGTTGTTGTAAAAGCTGTAATGTTTTTTTTTATACAACATGGTTTGACAAACAAGCATGCGGTCCGCCTGATGGTAAGCGGTTCCCGCCGCCTTTGGACGCTTGCAACACCAGGGGTATCACTCGCGCGCTGCCGACCCTGCAGGAATCTTTTCACACCCTTCTTGAAGAACTCCATGCTGTACTCTCCAGGGAAAACCTCAACGGGGAGCTCATTCCACAGCCTGAGCGTTCGCGGAAGGAAACTCCTTTGGAAGCGCACAGTGCGAGACCTTTGTGGTTCCAAGGTATGGGGATGAATTCCCTGTCGATGGCGTGGAAGTGGGCATCATGTCGAACAATTCTGCAGAACACTCCCCGTTATACAAGCGGCAGAACACACACAGGGAGGCAAATTCTTATTATATTTAAAAAAAAAATTGTCTATACCAATATGAACACTATGAAGTTTAGCATACGTGTGTTTTTCCTGCACTAAAAACAGCCTATGTGCTAATCCAGCTAATAAACTACCTCTGTGCCAAATTTCATTGAATTCCTTAAAGCCGTTTTGCCGTGACTGAGTAACGAACATCCATTAAAAATAAATGCCTTAGACAATTCCACACAAATTGACCTAGTCCCAAATTAGGCATAGTTTGTGTTATGGTAACTAGACAACGATATATTCACTTATATAGATAAATATATACGACATCCAAGACTAAGGTACAAATACTCGTGTTCATCACACAAATATCTGCCCTCAGCGGGATTCGAGCCCGCTACCTTGAAGTTTCGCAGTCAGGAGCACTAACCACTAGACCAGACGCCCGTCAAATCCGTACATTCTCACAAACATTCGTATCATCACATTCGCTTTTCAGTCAAAGTCCACAGTAATACGTGACCTGAAACTTAAACGAGGCTTAGTGCGAAAGGGACAGGAATACAGACGTCATATACATATATCCCTCTCGCACATTGAATGATAGCTCTTGTATGCATGTTCATATGTGTTTTATTGTTTCAGTGATTCAGTGATATATAACGTATCTATAGACGCTTGGAAAGGACAGACTCGCCACCTGTCACATGGCACCCAAATATATCTCAGGAATCAGTAACAGGAATAATGTTAACATTGTTAACTGAGAGAACTGGCGCTCTTTACTCTCTGCCTACCCCGTTAGGGACTCGGCGTGGTGATATGTACGTTAACATAATAATAATAATATAAATAATATATCCTCACGCCTTCCCACAAGGGTCCCCGAAGGGGTAGGCAGAGGTGTATAGGTAATACCCACACACCCACTTTCCGCCAGAGGTATATTAGGTGCCAACGTGACAGATGGCGAGTCCATCGCCGTTACTCAAGCACGACTATACATACGCCTTTGAATTTCTTCTCAGACGTATGCAGGTTTCCTCTCGATGTTTTCCTTCACCGTAAAGCTCGTGGTGTGACTAATCACTGTACTTAAGTTCAGAAAAACTCATTGGTACAGTCGGGATTCGAACTTGCGACCTTTGCGTCGCAGGCAACTGCTCGAACCACTCGGCCACCACGGCTCGTACGTTAACAATGTCTACAAATATAAGATTGTACTAGTAGATAAGGCATGCAAGATACAATTTTAAGGATATTTTACTTCAAGGACGGATGCAGCGAGGTAATCGGCCGGCTAATTCATACATTCGTATGTAAATAAGTTATTTTCATGCAAATCTTGGACGTTTGGCATATGGATGGAGTACGATACGATGCATGACTAGTGTACATACATACTCGGCAAGTAAGCGAACCTAAAAATAAACAAGTTAAAAATAACTGTACGTGTATTGAAATTGTGATATTATGAATCGACTGGTAGTTTTAATTAAAGTACAGTAATTTTCCATGATTGGATGAATTTAAAATTAGTTGAAGAGTTGAGTTTATCTTTTAATTTATTAGAAAGCTGTGTCCGAGTGGTTTGTGTCGTTTTGCCTGCGTTACAAAGATTGCAAGTTCGAATCCCGACTGAACCAATGGGATTTTTTGATTTTAAGTAGTGGTTAGTCACGTAAGATAAACTGCACACGTCTGAGAAGAAATGCGAAGTCGTATGTGATCATTTTAAAATTCTGTTTATATATGAGATATTATGAATACTGTAAGATAAATAGAATTGTATTTTTAATGAACTTTAATTGTCGTTTTCTTGTTTTAACATATGCAATTTCTTAATTTCACAAAGTCATAGTTTTTTTTATAAATTAATGTTTTTTTAACACATAACTCCCTTACCTAACCATAACCTTATTAACTTTATGGAAAGTACATATCTAATATAGAATACCTTTCAAATCGCCTTGAATGTTTCGAAACACACATATGGGGGTGTAATAAACTATCACATTGCCTCATAATAATTGTCAACATGACAGATTCAGGACCAGTACACGATGTATGCGGGCACAGATCAATAATTACAATTTTGTAATAGACATTTTTTTTGGACAAATAGCTACTATATACACTGTGGAATTTCTATACTATGTAGGTAGAATATTGTACGTAAACATACTAACTCTTTATATGTATACCTATTTTAATATATTTACGGCAGCTTTAGTTAAGGAGTCCTTTGGGTACCAACATAGAGGAAGGATTAATATAATGTTGAATTTTTTTAATACTTTCGATAGTTTTCTTTTTATTGCTTGGTGAGTCTTTTGGAGGGGTAAGCATATTTAATAAAATAAAGATAATTCGAATACTTATTGATAAATATGTATGTATATAGATAAGCTGTAATGTCAATGAAGAAATTATTTATATTGAACTAATATTAGTATTACAAGTGCTAAGATTAGTATTACTTTAAGGGGACTCCTTAAAGTGGATTTAAGTTGGCGGTAAGATAAAGGAAATACTCACATTGTGTATTTAAACGATCGTAAAAGTTCTTTGGCTAGTTGGCCGAATAAAGTTGGCGACTATTCCTTCAAATAGAAACACCTTATGTTATTTTAAGGTTGATGACACACATATGTAACACTTAAGTGCCGGTGAATTAAATTTAATTCTCCCAAAATGGCGGATCGCCAACTAGGCTATTTGTGACAAATAAACTTGTCACAGAGTGAGATTGATGCGAATTGTGTCGCTTTAAAAGAAAATTAAGTGACAGTGAAGGGTAACTACTCTGGCGCTTTTAAACTTTTGGGGTATTTTAAATTTAGAATTTTATCGATACTGGTTTTTTGTCCTAGAATATTACGTCATTATGGTGACCATAATGCCTCGCCTTCCAAGTAGATACAGTCATTATCAAAACAAATCGGTTATAAAGTACAGTATGGATGGACTATCATGCATTATATTAATAATTATGATTTGAATATTTTTCTGTAAGTTAATATCTGATATTACATTAAGACAAAAAGTTATTTTTTTTGTTTAATAAAAAATTCGTATTCGAATCAGTGTTTGATTATGTTAATAGGTACATCCTTTTAGCGTATAATTTTTGAAAAGTAATAATGTGCATTAATATTACTTAAATCTAAGATTAAGATACGCTTCACGCCCCCGAAGGGGTAGGCAGAAGTGTGAAGGTAGTAAGTACACACACATTCCGCCGGAGATTATTTTAAGTGCCAACGCGACTATTCCTACTAAACTCTTCTAGTATGCAGGTTTCCTATCGATATTTTTCTGATGTTTTAATATTAAGTAAGATAAATTTTAAAGAATCATTGTTTAATTAACTTATTTTTAGGGGGTAGACAGTAGTAGGTGATATTTTTTTTTTACAAATAAACATAAATACCTAAATACACGCCTTATAATACTTATCAATCCAAAAAATATACGGATGTTGAAATAATTAGATACATGACCAATATGAATTAATAGTTAGGTATTTAGTAATTAGTAGTGGTAATTAGTAATAGTAAGGCTTCAATTCTAGTACATTAACGGTATATGAGACTTAATGGCTATTTTATAACTCTCTCACGCCTCAGACTTAAGACAAGAGTCCGTCATAAATTATAATTTGTACGGGAATTGAACCCGCGCTCCTTTTAACGGCTTCCCCCTCAGGCGGAGAAATTAATAACAACCCAAGACCGACTGATTTATTACTTCATAAGAACTTAATTGACGTTCCAACTTCAGATCATATCATTCGAACGATTAAGGATATAGAAAGAGATTTGTGTATGGAACGAAAGAGGTCTGTAAGTCTAGAGGGAACTGACGGTCTACTCTCTGCCAAAAAGGGGACTCGACTTAAAATTGTATTTTTTTTTATAAATTGCTGCCTGGGGCCTTGACTAATTAATAACTATATGGCTCGTTTACAGCACAACATATTTTGAGATAAGAATGTATTCGTGTGGGCGTACAAATGTTATACCTGCAATTGTACTGTCGACCTCAAAATCATAATTGAAATAATTACACAATTTAAAATTTACTACGCGTTCCAAAATTGAAAACAGATGTTCGATTGTCTAAACGTGAATGCGTTAAATTTTTAAGTCTTAATGAGTTTTTGCATTACTCTGTCTTCCGCGACATCGTCCGCTTTTTTTAATACATAGTTTCCTCCTCAAATTCAGCCTTACCTTCGCAAAATAAAGTAAAATATTTTTTTTTATTATAGTTTTTGTGCTCAAGGTCCCGCATCAATACAAAATTATCAGAATTTGTAAATAAGTATAGGCGCGGAAAGGTAACAGACAGACAAACTTCCTCATTTATAATATTAGTTTGGTTATAACATAGCAAGCCATGCATTATACATTTTCTGATGTAGTCGTTCAATTTTACTTCGAATCTAACTCAATGTTTTAAACAAGACCGCGGAGTAATTATGGCAACATTTGCCTCATTGCTGATGACTGTTAATAATAGGTTGGAACAGCGCCTTATACAACGCCACTTGTTTTCTGCATGGAATTATTTAAATAAATCACTTCATACACCTACTTAATAAACCATTTTGACACTTGTTCGTTCGACATTTATGTAAGTAACATGTTATTTGTTTTAAACGATAAAACGTTTTTATAAGAAAAGTAAATGCCCTTGGTTTAATTATGTTCTTATAAAGTGTACTAAACGCTTTTCTTATTTACTGTACACTGTACTATCACGGTACAGATAGATTACCTTAATCTTTATGTATTTAATTTTAAAGAATAAAGGAAAAATAATCGTTTATGACTTTTGCTACAAAAAAATTACCTTTGTAAACGCGATAATTTGATTCCGATGGCTAAGCCAAGTGCTACGATTGATTTGATTGATTACATATGACCCTGATTTCATTAAAAAATCATTTTTTTAACCAGTTTTCTTGTTGCCATTAAGTAGAAAATTCTTTACACCTTTTTAACCACCAACCACCAACGATTTTAAGCTAAAAATATTCAGTTTAAAATGTGTTTGCGTTCGTTTTAAGCGCCTAAATCATAGTTTCCCCTACATTATTTGTTTTGATAAGGGCCTCGTTGGCTGTGTTAAATCGTAGCAACGAGATAAAAACATGTGACTGTTTTTTATCAACTGCTTTTGCTGTTACTAGGCGGGTTGATAAGACCTACGAGTGAATGCAATAAGCCAGTATGTATTACAATATTACTGTCGACGACTAGAAGTTAGGAAATTATTATTAAAAAAAACTACAACTTTCTTAAATAAAAATAAGGATCTCTAACTATTGCATTCCAATGCTATCGACGAGATTTGTAAGAAAGTCCCGCTTTTTTGTCAAGCTAAAAAAGTTTAGTCGGCAAAAAACACGAACGTAGCACAATAAAATTATGCTTTTTTTTATCACTAGCAACGATAAAGATAAAGTGATTGTCTTTTATTTGACATTTCATTTTATCAAGCTCATTAAAATTATGTTGGTTTTATATTTTCACTTTGTATTAAGTATGTCTGTTGGCAGGCAACGTTAGTTCCGTCGGTAGAATTATTAAAAATATAATAAACTCACCAGTAGCTGCAGCGGTGATGTATGAATAGTTGAACTTTACGATCTTCATATTTTATTTTATTTTCATTGAGGTTTTTATGAATATTCTTGGCACAATATTAGGCGCCATCTTCTGTTCCATATTTCATTGCTGACACTGAAGCACTGGCCGTCACTTGTTAATCTATTCTTGCACAAAATTTTATTTGAAGAATTGAGGTGTCGCATGTAATTTTTTTTCAACCTTTTATCTTCAGGCTTTTTTTCCCCTTAAATATTTTCAAACTTCTCCAAATTTGAATCACTGTCTATCTACACAAATTATCCATATTGTAAATAATGTTGGGACTAGAGATTATTCCATTCCATATTAATTCCAATTTCAAAATAAAAAGTCAATTCTAAATAGAATTTCCATAATCTCTTAAAGCGCGCTAACTTGTGTGAATTTCAAACATGTTAAAAAAAATGACGATACGTGTTCGCGCGTCCATCGTCGTCACAGGAGAACACAACACGACCGATGCGAGCGCTCCGAACCAACGGATTGTGTAAACGCGCGCCACTCGCTCGGTTAGCGTTGTCGGCGGGCGGGGGCGGAGGCGCGGGGGAGGGTCGCTGGCTCTCTCGCACGCACACATCCACCCCACTATACACGGACTCCATCCATTACTAACGTTTCTATTTTGAATACGTGACACGCCAATCTAGCCCCTATGCGATAGGTATACGAGTCGAGGGATGTGACGAACGGACCGCGACGTGCCTCGGCTGGCATCAGATCGTGCGTGTAGAGTGAGAGGGCAATCTGGTCGACGCGCGATCGAGCAAGATAGAGAATTATCGTTAGTTAAGCCGCGTAACGCATGTGTGTCCTCTTGAAACGCTCAGCAATGCAATAGTGGCAATGTGGTGGTAGCGTAGCAGACTTTGTAAGTAGGTAGATGAGAAGCGTTATATCTTAAAATTTTAATAAAGGAATTTTATTCTCTTTCATATTAGATTCTAAATGGGAAATTTCGGAGTCATTTTACATGTAGTGTTTTCCCCAAATTCAAAGGTGGTATCACCAAATTACTATTAATTGATACGAATTTTTACATTACTAACTTTAGTTTCCTTATCTTTGCTATGAGCTCTTTTGTAAAGAAAAAATAACTTACAAGTCTTCGGACAAATAGTTGAGTATATGCACTGTAATAATTCGCTTAGCTGAAGACATTTTTAAATGCCCTCATGATGGATGGCAAGTCTTACACAGTCTTCGACACGACTTTACGGCTTACGAATTCCTTCTCAAATGTTAGTGTGAAGGTAATGGATGGGTAAATCACTATACTTAAGTTGAGAAAAACTCGATCGTAAGACCTCCGGAGTTAAAACTTGCGTGCAGGACATGCGCCTATTTCAACTACTGCATCCAATTTGTATATGAGTAACCTAGTTTATTTGCATTTATTTATCGGGCTCCGGAATTTAAAAAGTTCCATAGTTTTAAATGTAGTTTGCTTAAATTTGATAGAAAAATATACTCCAGTTACAAACCACCCGTATTTGGAAGAGTACAATGCCTTCAGCCATATACTGAGTACACTGACTCATCAAACATAATGTTATGTCACCAAAAAGATCTCACAAATGATTATTGACGAGCTTGCAATACATATTGGAGTTATATTTCGAGTAGTTACGAAACGAATTAAGTAATCAATACGAAAACTACACCTAGACGACGCTCCGCTCGCGTCCAAACGCGTTTGGGGACAGAGTTTAAAGACCTTTTTCGTGTAACCTCGCGGTGATGTTATGACAAATAAAGTATGGTCGAGAGAGAAAATCGTTTACACAGTTGGTAATGGAAGTATGAACACCCACTCGTTGGCCCACGTTCGCAATTCAAAATTGGAATTTCTATTGGTTAGAGTGTATTTTGTGTCTATTTGACACCAATCGCCGGTTTTATGTTTATGCGACTGGTTTCAAACTCTTAGGAATATCCAACGAGTTTTTTTATGTTTGCTATTAAAATTAATGTATACATATTATCTACATATTCGTTGCATTATGTAGATAAAAAATCACAGTTGTCATTCAGGCCTATTTATTGGACAGTTTTTATTTATGTGTCTTCAGTCCTTGAGGAAAACGTTGGCAATAGTACTTTTAATGTAGTTTTATACGTTTGAATTTGACGTTCAATGTCCCTTCTAAATATAAGTTATTTTTTATCTGAATATTATGAATTAAAAAACAAGAGTTTTTGGGTCGATTTTACATCCATGTTTTGGAAGGCAGTTACTGCAGGCTTAAAGACTACTCTGTATGTAAATTATGTATATAAAATTAATTATATATTATTCTGCTAGGGTAAAAATCATCTTATGTAATTATAGTGATGTATTATATCTCGCATATAGAAATGTAGTCAGACAAGCCTTGCTAATTTAACGGCAGGAAACAGTCTGTAATCTCATAATGTATTTTAAATGATTTTAAATTATGTTCATAGACCGTTTATCAATATTAATTGATACAATAATACTTCTGTCATGTTAATTAGTAGAAAACTTTTCATAGTAACCAGAGGCCCATATCTAAAATGTGTAGGTGGCGAGCAAATACATTTCAACTTATATTCAATTTAAGCTACATTTTTCCGTAGCGACTTTATACACACAATTATGACCTATTTTACAGGCATTATCTCCAATGACTGCCATCTGGTCTAGTGGTAAGACTCCTGGTTTTATTCCCACTGTGGGCAGATATTTGTGGGATGAAAAGTAGTATATGTACCCTAGTCTTGTATGTCCTATGCATTTATGTATCTATCTATGTAAGTAAAAATACGTTGTCTAGTTACCATTAAACAAGATTTGCTTAATTTGGGGCTATGTAAATTTGTGTGGAATTGTCCAAAGGTATTTATTTGATGTGGCAATTCAAACAGTCAATGTAAATATTGATAATTATTATTTTTTGTAGTGCCAAATTGAATATATTAAATATAACTCATCATTGAATATATATAACCAGAGCTGAAGTCATTGCACAATTTGTCCAACAAGGATTTGCCATCTACTTAAATGCAAAGTAAGATCTTATGAGAATTATGTTGAGGCAATTTTTAATAATGGCTGAGAGCTTGAACCAGTTTGGATAAATAGGTTGGACCCTCTGTATCTTACACGTGATTCCTACGTGCTTTAAAGCTTAAAAGAAATTGGATCTGCCGGTCAACATCAGATAAGTCCGACTGATGTAATACCTCCTCACAAGAGCTTACCTTAGGGTAGTGTTGCCTGCTAGTTGCTCACAAGGTTGTACGAGAAAAGGCTATGATGGCATAACATGGCTCCGTTCATGTCTTATGCTATAAACAAAGGTAATTTACCCAAAATATTCATCAAGGCTAGTGTTGCTCTACTCACCTATCAACAGGCGAGTCGTATACATAGTCATTGTATGTATATATAAAATATCTGCACGTTTCCCAAAAAGCCAACTTACTAGTCTTTCTAACAAGGAGGATAAGATTGAATTTAATATCCACATTTAAAAATACTTATGATTTTAGATGTAAAAGTTGTACATTTAGATAATTAGGACATACCAATACAAAACGCTACCGTATTTCAAAAATAAACCTTCTTCTAGAACACGTTTGTAAATTGTTCCAAACGGAAAATGAGATGTAAGATTTAATTGTCACTAAGTAGCAAATGTATTATAATATAAATATTTTGCCCGAATTGTGTTCCAGTGTGTGCCAGCGTGACAGATGCCGAGCCCATCACCGTCTCATACATGATTTCACATACGCTTTCGATTTACTTCTCAAACGTATGCAGTCTTACCGTACCGTAAATCTCGTGGTCTGATAAATCACTGTACTTACCAAGTTAAAAAAAGAATTAGGTACAGACCACCGGGACTAGAACTGTATATAAATCCTCAACTCTAAGGCAATGTAGTATCGTGAAAGCTAACATTAACACAATATTTTCAATGGCTCGATAAGGCAATCTATCACCTGACTCGTTATCACTAAGTAACATAGATAATACTCGCCACTGACATTTGTGTGATAACACCCTTTAGTTTCACCTACAGTGACATTAAATTGACAGTGGGAAAACTTTCTATCACTCTGTTTATGTACATATCTCGCAATGTAAGATTTTCAGATAGCTAAAAATAAGTATGAAGTAGATTTTGCGTCTATTTTAAGTGCGAACGCTTCAGTATTTCACATGAGTTATAAAGCGAGGCAATTTGTATTCCAAATTTGAAACATTGAATTTTATTCTTAGAAATTAATAAAATGAATTTTATTATTTAAAATTTGACTTTACACTTTTTCACATGACTGTATCGTCACCTAATTTGGTACTAAGATGTCCATATATTTCACTATTTTGCGGGAGGTTTTTTCTTGATTAGTGGTTTGCTTTATTTAACACCGGTACAGACGGTCCTTTAATTTTGTATTTCGTTTAAAAAATATCATTATCGATATGGAACATAAACTCAACTAGGTGAGCAATTTATTTTATTAGTTTTTTAATGTTTTTATTTGTGGGTGGAATTACAAAGACCTCTATGCATAAATAAAAAAAAATCTACTTTCAGTAACTTGTTTTTTATTTTATCGAATAACTTATTTTTGTAGCTAACTCTGAGTAATTTTTGGTGACAAGCCACCGCCAACTGCGTTATCGAGCAAACACATTGGTTCAACAATCCCATCGTATTCGAACTTCTTTATCATTGATAAACCGTTTAACTTTACCTTTAAACGAACCTTATTTTGAAATGTTTAGAACACACACTTATTCGAAATTCAAATGGAACAATTCAAAACGTTCTCGGAACGCATCGGCCGGGTTCGCGAGCACTCAACTGTATTCGCTTATTAGTCGCAATAATTAGTTTTTGTTGCGTGGTGGCGACCGCTCACCGCGCCGCGGCGCTGCAACTCCTCATAAAAACCCAACGCCAACCTCTCCTTCCCCCTTTACTTCCGCACCGGCTTTTTGTCGAGGGCGCAGGCGCCCCTAACATTTTTTAAACCGCGCCCATGTTTCTATAATTTCTAGCGCGCCTTTGGTGAAAACAGCTTTTTTCTGTCATTTTTTCGCGATATCTCTTTCTAACGGCACTACTCGCTGAATCGCCGTCCCCCTTTTTCTAACGGTTGATAGTGAGCGCCACTCGAACGTAACACTAGAAGCGTTATGCTCTCTCGTTCTAAAGTCGCCGCGACGCCGGTGACGCCAATTATTTTGCTACACCTTAATGTCTAAACGGATCTTAAATTTAACAAACATTCCATTTTCAACCTTATCTCTGCGTCATAAAACTCATACTATGATAGGTTCAACGCAGTTGCGACTTTATGATCTAACGCGAAAAGTGTAAAGTTCCGGCCATTTTTGCGATAAAAAAATCGCTTGCATGCACGTAACCACGCCTTTGTGTACACACATATTGCTGTCTATTTTACTCCTTTTTTATTTTTTACTCGCGGTCTCGCTCTGTCACTCACACACGCACGAAGTTCGGGACGTAGCACTAGTGCGACGCCACCTAGCGGGCAGTAGCGGAACTTCTTCCGCATAAAAATATATCAAGGGTGGCAGCACTGGGAGAAAGGGGTTGTTTTCAGGGGAGATAGTTCGAGTTCACGCCGAGCGTTTGTAGCGCCACAATATTTGTTAGAAATAGGTTAAAATTATAAAGTTTATATTGGTTTTTATCACAAATTTATAAATATTCACGTATCAGTGCTATTTCGAAAAAAAAAGGATAATGGGTATTAAGATTTAATGAAAATGGATTTGGCTGTAAGCGCGAAAAATTTGCATATTATTTGGGTGTTCGCCTAAGCTGCCGGCAGGAGGCGCTAAATATGGGATTAGGAGAACGCAGGACTTACTTAAGTGTCAATAGATCGGGTCTTTTCTTGTCACTTAGTTGGGGGCCTTCTTCCAATATCAATTGTTATTTTGTCCCAAAGTTCGTTATATATACTATGAAGTATAGGATACGAGCGTACTGTAACATTATTTTTTCTTTTTCTATCGACTTGTGTCACCGAGTCTCCGAGCCCAGTCAAAATATTTGTCCCAAATCGGTATCCCGAGGCAACGTGCCAAGAAGACTAGCAGCATTGCCACGCTGGATAGCAATGCTGATTCTCTGAGCGAGATATGTTCCAGCCCGCCTGTCACGAGGGGTCTCGATTAGACGAAGGTTAATTATTATGAATCTAGCAATCCGACAATCTATATATATATAGGAGATCCCATTTGTGAACTCACTCATCACGAAATCTCAGCAACTATAAGGCCGATTGACTTGAAATTTGGTAGGAGTATTCCTTACGCGGTGTAGAGGTCAGCTAAGAATTTTATGAAACTAGACTTTTTTTACTTTTTCTGCCGGGCGAAGCTGGGCGGGACAGCTAGTTGCATATATAATAGTGTCGGCACAATGCCACAAGACCGGTAGCAATTGCACTGAATTGAACAAATCGGTGAGATAAATTAACAAATTGGTGAATTAATTTGCATACTGATAAATACAAAATGGCGCTGGTTGCTCGTATATTTGTGCCAATTATTGTATTTTTAATTTTTTTAATGTTTTTTTTTCTATCGAATTTTTATCTTGACGCTTGAGGGCTTTTTTGTGTTGTCTCTCGTAGCGTGAGTTCCGGGCTAACTAACTGGGCAACGTTTGCGACCTAACTGGGCAATGGTGACACCAAGGCCTCCAGCCAGGCACTTTTAACGTTCTAAGCAAACAGCTTGTTCCCTCTTTGGGGTAGGGACCTCGGCTTAGAGCAGAGCTGACACGGTTCTCTCTTTGATATATTTCGTAGTTCCATAGTTTTTTTTTATGGGATAAAACATATCCTCATACCCTCACTCACTTCCCACAAGGGTCACCGAAGGGGTAGGCAGAGGTGTATAGGTAATACCGACACACCCACTTTCCGCCAGAGGTATATTAGGTGCCAACGTGACAGATGGCGCATCCATCGCCGTTACTCAAGCACGACTATACATACGCCTTTGAATTTCTTCTCAGACGTATGCAGGTCTCCTCTCGATGTTTTCCTTCACCGTAAAGCTCGTGGTGTGACTAATCACTTAAAACATATCAAAAGTTTTAATCCGGCTAGTAATCTACCTGTGTGCTAAATTTCATCCATTACCATTCAGTGGTTTTTACGTGATTGAGTAACAACCTCACAAAAAATATCCCTAAAGTATGTATTATTATTATACATACATACATGTCATCACGCCGTCCCAAACGGAATAGGCAGAGAGTATTGAGCGCCAGTCCACGTTCAAAAATGCATTATGTTCTGATAATTTCGAGTACTAGAGCACCCTGTGCAATACGTGTCAGTGTAAACACTGTAGTGGCCCGGCGTCCTGTATATAATATTGTCGGTCCTAAAATAGCAGAGCTTTTAATGAAAGTGCATTGTTCATTGCTTGATCAGATCGAGTCACATTCCAAGGCGAGTCATCATAACTCTATTGGTGAAGGATCTTGATTGCACACTAAGCGCGGAGGCGGGACCGAGTGCAAAACAATGTGATAATTTTCAATTACTTAACCGGTGCTGAACTTACTATGCGGACATATATACATACATACATACCTATATGTATGTCATATACATATTTAAGTGCCAACGTGACAGATACAGATGGCATCGACATTATTTAAATCATTTAATTAAATCAGACGCTATTTTATATTTGTAACTGTCTTTGCAAACGCTACCAAGTAGTCAGTTAGTCAAGAACGAACTGCATGCCTCTCTAGATTGCACGAATCTTAGAAACTCGAATACCGAGAACAAATCTTAATAGAACTTTGTTGCATGGTCCCTTACAACGTACCTTATAAGGCCCTCCGAGAAGGGTTCCGCATGCCCGTGGAAGATCAAGAAGGTATGAGGAACATGTTGGACGATACTTCCGTTTTCTTTAGACTACTAGGAATACAGAGTACATATGGACATGTTACGATTCGTAAACAAGGTGGAGGAAAGATTCCAGTAGTTCGAAAATCCAACTGTACCAATGAGTTATTCTGAAGTACAGTAATTAGTCACGCCACGAGCTTTATGGTGAAGGAAAACATCGAGAGGAAATCTGCATATGTTTGAGAAGAAATTCGAAGTATATATAGTGCTTGAACAGTGGCAATGGACTGGCCGTCGGTCTGGCACTGAAATATATTTCTGGTGAAATGTGGATTTGTGATTACTTAATATGCCTAACCCTTTGGGGACCCGTGTGGGGAGTCGCGAAGATATAATATATATCCTCACGCCTTCCCACAAGGGTCCCCGAAGGGGTAGGCAGAGGTGTATAGGTAATACCCACACACCCACTTTCCGCCAGAGGTATATTAGGTGCCAACGTGACAGATGGCGAGTCCATCGCCGTTACTCAGCACGACTATACATACGCCTTTGAATTTCTTCTCAGACGTATGCAGGTTTCCTCTCGATGTTTTCCTTCACCTTAAAGCTCGTGGTGTGACTAATCACTGTACTTAAGTTCAGAAAAACTCATTGGTACAGGCGGGATTCGAACTTGCGACCTTTGCGTCGCAGGCAACTGCTCGAACCACTCGGCCACCACGTCTTGAAGATATAACTTTTAAAAATAGTTCCTCCTAAGATTAGCGCATACAAACATCATCGTCACCCTAACGGGGTAGGCAGAGAGTATAGAGCGCCAGTTTTCGCTAGACTTACATACCTCTTTCGCTTCGTCCACATTCATCGGTCTTCTCATACATGCACGCCTGTTCCGAGTACTCTTGACGTTCCCGTCCTAGAGTGTCCGATCGATTTGACCTCGGTAGTTGGAACGTCGTCTTCCTCTGCCTCTTCTCGCACACACTTTCGCATTTTACGTCTGTTGCGTCAATCTTTCCTCACTCATCCTTTCCATATATTCCAATCAACCTAACATTCCTTTCTTCATCTTCATTTTTCCTATTGCAAACCCGTTCACAGCAGTTTTGCGAATCTCTTCATTGCGGATTCGATCTGAAATCTTACGTCGCAGTTTTCTAAGGGAACGCATCTCAACTGCATTTATGCTATTTTCATGCTTCCTCAGACTTACCCAGGATTCGCTGTCATATAATTGAGCTAACAAACAAACTTTGGCTCTTAATATTAGTTTAGAGTCTAAACTTGTCTAAACTATAGACAAACACCAGTAGGTTAGTAATTGCTGGCCCCGTGTGCTAATTGAGGTCACAACCATTAAATGCTTGGCTTAAAATAAACTCTTTGTTAAAGAACAATTGGGACAATTCCACATTAACTCGCCTGGTTCCCAACTGAGCAAAGATTACTAGAAATAGACAACTATAGGTCAACTACAGGGTCTTAGAAAATAGAATAGTTACCTTTTTTTTGTAAACAACAAGAGTGCTAAACAAGCACCCGGATGGAAAACGGTTACCGCAGCCTATTTACGCTTACAATACCGAAACCTTATTCACCACGTAGGAACACAACACAATAAATTGTGTTATTTGACTACGGTCTTCTATAAGGTGGAGGTCCTGCCCCAGTCGGGCAGCTCCGAATTCGAACGGGAAACCCGTTATGCCCCACCTCTCTTACTACCTTCTAGAAGTTATGGGGTGTTGTGAATCTACATGACGATGCAATAAAACAAATATATCCTCACACCTTCCAAGGATCCCCAAAGGGGTAGGCAGAGGTGTATAGGCAATACCCACACACCCACTTTCCGCCATTGATATATTTAAGGTGCCAACGTGACAGATGGCGAGTCCATCGCGTTACTCAAGCACGATTATACATACGCGTTTGAATTGCTTCTCAGACGTATGCAGGTTTCCTTCACCGTAAAGTTCGTGGTGTGACTAATCACTCTGTACTTACGTTCAGAAAAATCATTGGTACAGTCGGGATTCGAACTTGCAACGTTTGTGTTGCAGGCAACTCAAACCACGGCCACCTCGGCTCACCACAAAATCTTAGTTAAATAAATGCGGAAATTTGAGTTTGAAGATCTTTGTTCCTCGTTCATACAATAACTACAAATGCTTAACGTAATTGGATGCAACATGGCACATAGATTAAACACATGTACAGAGCCGCCTTGTAGTTAAACCTCTCATCATTGTGATGGAGATTGACGAACACAATTTATACCTAAAGTAATTTGTGATGCCCTTTTGTGCCTCAAGTGATGTCAAGCATTGACAAGAATGGGATGATTCAGTCAGACAATACTAGATGAAGTGATGTTATGAAGAATACCGTTTAAATATGACGCAAGTTAGCATACAAACTAATCATTATATATATATATATATAATATAATATATATTCCTATATATATCCTCACGCCTACCCACAAGGGTCCCCGAAGGGGTAGGCAGAGGTGTATAGGTAGTACGATGTATTCCTTCACCGTAAAGCTCGTGGTGTGACTAATCACTGTCCTTAAGTTCAGAAAAACTCATTGGTACAGTCGCGATTCGAACTTGCGGTCTGTGTGTCGCAGGCAACTGCTGGAACCACTCGGCCACCACGGCTTTTTATAGACATACAAAACTATACCAAATAATATAATTTACTTGTTGCGTTCCTCGCTCCAGCTGCTAATCTATCTCTGTGTCACGTTGCATCCCAATGTGTTCAGATGTGTTTGCGTGGAAGAGGAAGAAAAATCAATATTAGTAGGATTTCCTTGCAATTATTCTTATTGTTCTTCCCGCATTCTTACAAGGGTCAGAAGGTTGGCAGAGAGAGAGACAGAGGGAATACTTTTTCAAGCGTTACTCAAGCACGACTATGCATATGACTGATGACTTTGAATTTCTTCTCAAACGTATGCAGGTTTACACATTCGATGTTTTCCTTCACCGTAAAGCCCGTGTGACTAATCACTGTACATACATTTTGAAAACTCTTTAGTACAATCGGGATTCGAACTTGCTTTGTGTTGCAGGCAACACAATTTTTTTTACAACAGTTGTTCTATTGATACATTATAACTATACTAGGGGCCCGTCCCGGCTTCACACGGGTGGACATAAGATTTTTTTATAAAAGATAATATAGCCTATGTTACTCAGACTGAATTATGCTTTCCAATGGTGAAAGAATTTTTGAAATTCGCGTTGTAGTTTTTGAGTTTTCTCATTACAAACATACACACACACAAATGCTTCCTCTTTACAATATTAGTATGTATTAATGACGCCACGTTCCCTCAACCTTGAGAAGTGAGGGAATGTCTAACACAAGTATGCAATTTATGCTTACTTCATAATATTAACATAATATCCAGGCACATTAAGACTTGGTACTAAACTAGCTTATTTCTCTTAAACGTATACCGTATCTGAATAGTAGAAGGGTTAAATTCGTAGAGCAAATACGATAATTGATCGCAAATGGAGCAGTGATATTTTGATGTCGTGATTTTAGTAACATTGTAAGTATTACATTGTATGACGCTGTTGTGCGGTAAATGAGTGTTAATCTCGTGTCCATTTGTACTATATGTGGTCTAATACATATTCAATAACTAGGGGTTACAATGGCAAAGAGAGATCTAAGCTACATATTTAAACTTTAACTAGCCGTATCATTTGGTTTCACTCGCATTAAATTACACACAGCATGTTCTTCAAGAAGGGTCTTGAAAGATTCCTGCAGGGTTGGCAACGCGAGAGCATGTCTTGGTGTTGCAAGCGTCCATAGGCGGTGGTACCCGCTTACCATCAGGCGGACCTCATGGTTGTTCGGTACCACACGTGTGGTATGAAAAAATTTGAGATTACTGCTCCGATACATTGCTTAATAGGTACATTATTATACATACATACATATCATCACGCCAAGTCCCTAATGGGGTAGGCAGAGAGTATAGAGCGCCAGTTCTCTCTAGACTTACATACCTCCTTCGCTTCGTCCACATTCATCAGTCTCTTTCTATATGCTCGTCGGTTTCGAGTACTCTTAACGTTCCCGTCCTTGAGAGTCCGATCTATTTGATCCAGGTAGTTGGAACGTGACTTTCCTCTGCCTCTTCTTGCACACACTTTTGCTTTGTATATCTGTTTCGTCAATCTTTCTTTACTCATCCTTTCTATGTGTCCAAACCAACGTAACATGCCTTTCTTCATCTTTACAATCGCGCCCTCATTCACAACAGTTGATTTGCGAATCTCTTTATTGCGGATTACATCTAATATCGTTACGCCGCACATTTTTCGAAGAGATCGCATCTCAACTGCATTTAAGCTATTTTCATACTTCGTCTGACATACCCAGGATTCGCTGCAAAACAATAAGGTAGGTACCAATATCGCGTTGTGGACAGCAACTCGAGCATTCTTGCTCAGACTTTTACTGCCCATCAACGCCGACATGGCTCCATTCACCTTATTTCCGGCAGTTATCATTCTTTCAATATCTTTTTCATACTTTCCATCCATACATTATTAAACTATGAATACAAACATTCACAGACATTATCTAGTATTAAAAGATTAGCAAAATAAATCATATTCTTAAGAATCTTTGCACCATCATTGAAATGACATACTGATAACACAAACAATTTATAAATTTTTGATGTGAAGCATCTATAGCCGCACGTAAAACCGATTTCTGCCGTGGCGACGCGTCGCCATACTTCAGTTACCATCGACCAATTGCCACAGTAATACCGTCCTCAGAGGAAACATCGAATATAACTATTACCGAAGTCGACGACGTTACGAATTAAGTAGTTACGATTTGAAATAAATTCGTAAATTTTTGTATTTAATGAAAATAACTGTTTATTCAATAAATAGTCATCGTTATCTAGAAAAAAAATGTAATATTTTATTTTATCATTATGACATATTTAGTTCCTATCACAATCTGTGCTTTTCTGCATATTACTTTTACAAAATAATGTCGATGTGTCACATATGCCAGGCGTCCCGTGACGGCTCAGATTTTTTTCTCTGTCTGTTTGCACCATCTAATCTTCAAAGAGACCACACCGATTTTGACTGGCTTAACTTACGTTGTACTTGATTTTTCATATAAATGTAGGATCAACATACGTATAACTTAAACTGATTGAAACGGCAAGACGCAGCTACTCTGTCATAAAGTTAGATTATGCTCTACAGATTTCAATACCAACCTACAACCAAGGGCAAGCAATTAGACGGGCTACCCACACTTGCAGCGGGCCTTTTGAGCTGCAAACAATCTATTTTCCGTTTAGGTATCGCTGTATGAGCCACCTACGTGAGCCCTGATAGGGCTTCGACAAGGTCTTGCAATAGTTCTATTTGATAAAATCTCAAGTTAAACGTTTACTTAACGTTAGAAGTTCACTCAATGGCGGTCATAGTATGTTTTAGAAAGACTAGTGGGCTAAGGTAAACTCCTTGACGTATCTAGGCCGACTGGTCTTAGTGGTCACTTACCAAGGAAAGATAACAAGTTCGAACTCTTTATTTAAATTTCTAATATAAGTGCAGTGATTTATCACACCTGGGAAAATTCAATTTTTATATGTAGTACCTGATATTGGCGCGTTCAAACTAGCTGACGAACAAACTCATTCTATTTATATTTCTTAGTGTATATATTCTCACGCCTCCCCACAAGGGTCCCCGAAGGGGTAGGCAGAGGTGTATAGGTAATACCCACACACCCACTTTCCGCCACAGGTATATTAGGTGACAACGCAACAGATGGCGAGTCCATCGCCGTTACTCAAGCACGACTATACATACGCATTTGAATTTCTTCTCAGACGTATGTAGATTTCCTCTCGATGTTTTCCTTCACCCAAAAACTCGTGATGTGACTAGTCTAATAATAATTTCTTAGTGTACATTTACTTTATATCTATTGAAATATAAAACATTATTGCCTTGGTGTTGCAAGCGTTCCTATGCGATGTTAGCTTACTAACAATCTATATGGCGTAAAAAGATAAGGTTTGATGTAATTTTCTGGAGTCTAAGTAAGTCGATAGCTGGTAAGGATATAATGACCGACAATAAAAAGCAAGGAAGCTTATTACAAAGGCAACGGTAGTCTTTAGTAGCCGTTGTTATTATTATATTATTCTAATGCCCTTATGCAGTACCGTCGTAAAGTACTCGCCTAGTGGGGTTGCGCCGTCGGCGCATACTAACTGACCTTACATGGGATCTGCGTGTTTCCACTGCGGACTAATGGGCTATTTATTCAAATTCAACGTTATATATTGAAACATAATTTATCGACACTCAAGTCGACATACATACATATATACATACATATCTCTATGGGTTATATTATAAAGAAGCATACCTTTTCTGTTTGAAGGCTCTAATTCAGGAAGTACTAATGCTTCATTTCTCCACGCCTTCCCACACGTGTCCCCGAAGAGGTAGGCAGAGGTGTTCCACCTATCCACTTTCCGCCAGAGATATATTTTAGGTGCATACGTGACAGATTTCGAAACCATCGCTGTTATTTAAGCACGACTATTTTACATAAACCTTCGAATTTTCCCCTCTAAGTTTCGTAGAGTAGTTGCCTGCGACACAAAGATCGCAAGTACGAATCCCGACTGTACCAATGAGTTTTTCTGAACTTAAGTACAGTGATTAGTCACACCACGAGCTTTACGGTGAAGGAAAACATCGAGAGGAAACCTGCATACGTCTGAGAAGAAATTCAAAGGCGTATGTATAGTACGAACGGCGATAGAGTTGACATCTGTCATGTCAGGGTATTACCTATACACCACTGCCTACCCCTTCGGGGACCCTTATGAAACCCTTAAAAATTCTCTTCTTTAAGGTTTATCAAAAATAACATTAAGATGATTACAATGGAGCCATTAACTGTCCCAACAATTGTGATTCTATCCACGAGACAAGTTTGTTATTCCAACAATATCTTTATTTACAACCGGCTTTGTGCTTCGAATGCATAATAAACTTGCATATCTGGGCGAGTTATAGCTCACTCGAGCTTTTCACCGCGTTCGAATGACAATAAACTATGTTAATTAATAACTACATAAATACATACATATCATCACGCCAAGTCCCTAACGGGGTAGGCAGAGAGTATAGAGCGCCAGTTCTCTCTAGACTTACATACCTCTTTCGCTTCGTCCACATTCATCAGTCTCATACATGCTCGTCGGTTTCGAGTACTCTTAACGTTCCCGTCCTTCAGAGTCCGATCTATTTGATCCAGGTAGTTGGAACGTGGCCTTCCTCTGCCTCTTCTTGCATACACTTTTGCTTTGTATATCTGTTTCGTCAATCTTTTTTCACTCATCCTTTCTATGTGTCCAAACCAACGTAACATGCCTTTCTTCATCTTTACAATCACGCCCTCTTTTAATTAATAACTAGAAAACCTTATTTGCCATCTAGGTGTTCCAATGTTATCGGTGTTTGTATATTACGTTCAAACCCGATCAAAATTTGAGTTGCCATCAAGGGTTGTATATGTAGGTAGGTATCTTGTATGAGATCTCAGTCAATTGGTACTGCTTCCGCTTAGTATTGTGTTCCTGCAGTGAGTACCGTATTCAGAAATCCACGTGGATTGGCTGTGCTATCATCAACTACAACCTAAGATTAGATTTAGATTTATGGAGATGTATTTCCCAGAAGAATTATATGTATTTATTTATTTATTTTATCTTACTAACATCTATCTTTACAGGTTTCCCCAATGCGATAGTGTAGAACAAAATCTTAAGGTCCATAGGTCACTTCACTACGGGTTCATGTGGCACTTGTCCGCGGAAGCGACGAAACACCACGTTCTGCGGCCAGAAGCCCTCGTACATGGCAAGGTGCAGGTAGCACGTCGGCACGCGCACCACGAACGCCTTATATATAATAATAATAATAATAAATACCTGGGACAATTCCACACATATTGACCTAGTCCCAAATTAAGCAAAGCTTGTGTTATGGTAACTAGACAACGATATATTCACTTATATAGATAGATATATACTTAAATACATAGGACATCCAAGACTAAGGTACAAATACTCGTGTTCATCACACAAATATCTGCCCTCAGCGGGATTGGAACCCGCGACCTCAAGTTTCGCAGTCAGGAGCTCTAACCACTAGACCAGACGGTCGTATATAATTCACTTGCCTGAGATTATTACAAAGTATACTTATTTTAAACTAATGAGCGTGCAACAAATTTAAACAGAATAATTGGAAGGTAGAAAAATAGCCTGCCGGCCATTTAAGTCTGGTAGTCGAAAAGATATTTTAGATCTAACTTCTACGTCTATGATTTTAGGGAATTAGACCTGCTATATTAACTTTGGCCAAGTTATGATATCTGGCTTAGACATATATAAAGAAGATAATCTAGTAATCTAATGCGAACGTGTCTGGTAAAAGTAGTCCTCTACTTTTACCTAAAACCTCGTTCCAAATAATAATAATATATAACATAATATATCCTCACGCTTTCCCACAAGGGTCCCCGAAGGGGTAGGCAGAGGTGTATAGGTAATACCCACACACCCACTTTCCGCCAGAGGTATATTCGGTGCCAACGTGACCGATGGCGAGTCCATCGCCGTTACTCAAGCACGAGTATACATACGCCTTTGAATTTCTTCTCAGACGTATGCAGGTTTCCTCTCGATGTTATCCTTCACCGATCAGCTCGTGGTGTGACTAATCACTGTACTTAAGTTCAGAAAAACTCATTGGTACAGTCGAGATTCGAACTTGCGACCTTTGCGTCGCAGGCAACTGCTCGAACCACTCGGCCACCACGGTTCTTACGCTCCTAAATACCTAAATAAAAGTGATCGAGTACTTATGAACATCAGAAGTTGTCAAAACCGGCATTTATGATGACGCGAGTGATGAAAGATGTATGTAAGTCTAGAGAGAACTGGCTCTCTACACACTCTTCCTTACCCGTGGTACTTGGCGTGATGATATGAAAGTATGTATAGTAAGTCAGGGTTTCACATCCCACAAGTGAAGCAATACTTTTCTAACTCTAATGATAACACAGCTGTGACAGATGACAGGTCCGTCGTTGTTTCTCAAGCAGGACTATACAGACGTCTTCAAGGGGTAAGTACATTAAACGAATGGTGTTCCTATAGGCGTACCTTGAGGTCAACCAACTTTGGCATACCTTAGCGAATAAATCAGCCAACTCCTTTTCGGTACGCGTGAAGTGACTTGCAATTATTTCAAAATCGTTAGCTGTGTATTAACGAGCACTACATACAACAAACCCAACAAAGAGACTTGTTTTAACTCGCAACTTTGCTCGCAATGGCGTACATTTGTCAATCAAATTCTGGTTTTCAAAAATTATTACGTTTTTCTATTCCTATACATTTGCTGGTTCAAAGGCACTGACTAGGAATACTTTTTAAGCCGGAAAATATTGGCATTTCCGTGGAAAAGGACATAAAATTTCAGTTAATTTTAACACGAATTGTCAACCAATAATAATTACGTATAGACAATATATTTGGCCGATTTGGACGAACTCTGGCATAATAATAATAATAATAATAAATACCTGGGACAACGCACACAAATTGACCTAGTCCCAAAGTAAGCAAAGCTTGTGTTATGGTAACTAGACAACGATATATTTACTTATATAGATAGATATATACTTAAATACATAGGACATCCAAGACTAAGATACAAATACTCGTGTTCATCACACAAATATCTGCCCTCAGCGGATTCGAACCCGCGATCTCAAGTTTCGCAGTCAGGAGCTCTAACCACTAGACCAGACGGTCGTCATAATGGTACCAAGGTTATATAGTATAATATATTTGTTGAGTAGAGAGTAAGAGAATATATTTGTAAGAGCCGTGGTGGCCGAGTGGTTCGAGCTGTTGCCTGCGACGCAAAGGTCGCAAGTCCGAATCCCGACTGTACCAATGAATTTTTCTGAACTTAAGTACAGTGATTAGTCACACCAAGAGCTTTACGGTGAAGGAAAACATCGAGAGGAAACCTGCATACCTCTGAGAAGAAATTCAAAGGCGTATGTATAGTCGTGCTGGAGTAACGGCGATGGACTCGCCATCTGTCCCGTTGGCACCTAATATACCTCTGGCGGAAAGTGGGTGTGTGGGTATTACCTATACACCTCTGCCTACCCCTTAGGGGACCCTTGTGGGAAGGCGTGAGGATATATTATATTTATTATATTTGTTATCCCGAGATATAAAACCGTTTCGCTGGACCATAGCGTGAGACTCGAGTAAGTAAGTCATTTATATTAAATAGCAATTCAGTTCTAAATACGGTGACTCATAATAGCTAATACCTTAAAGGTTAGTTCAATAGCAAATTGTAATCAATTCTTGCACTATCGAAGCCCGATCATAGCTTCCATTACCGCTCGAACAATTGACTAATCCGAATAAGGCTATATTTTGATATAGGTATTTTCCTTCCCTATCTTACAATCCATTCCACGAATGATATGTATTAATTAATACAAATATATCAAGCCGTGGTAGCCAAGTGTTTCGATAGCAAGTTCGAATCCCGACCGTACCAATTAGATTTTCAGTTAAATACAGTGTTTAGTCACATCACGAGCTCTACGGTCAAGAAAACACCGAGAGGAAGCCTGCATTCGTCTGAGCAAGCAATTACAAGGCGTATGTATAGTCGTGCTGGAGTAACGGCGATGGACTCGCCATCTGTCACGTTGGCACGTAATATACCTCTGGCGGAAAGTGGGTGTGTGTGTATTACCTATACACCTCTGCCTACCCCTTAGGGGACCCTTGTGGGAAGGCGTGAGGATATATACATACATATCATCATCCCATTGTGTTCCTTACGGGGTAACCAGAGAGAGCATCAGTTCTCTCTAGACTAATAGCTTTCTTTAATTGCATCAATATCAGTCTCTTATTAGATACGTAGCCTCTCGTAGTGTGAGTGAGTTGCGGGTACTTCTCCTGCTTATCCAAACAGGGACAAGACCAATAGACCTCACGCAAGACATTACTTAGATGATGCATGCCAGATCAGATATTACGTCTTAGGTACAAAGTATACATAAAGGCTAGGATCACTCCAGTGTGCTCAGGAGTTGGTCTTTGGGCATGGGTGATTAGCGAGCTAAGGAGCTGGACTGGAGATGTACCATGATAAATGCTTACTCACAACTATAACCCAGATAGACTAACGATAGCGCGATTCACAAACCCGTTAGCGACATCTTGTGGTCACAATGGAAATTAATCTTACATGTGTTCGTGAAAAAAGTAGAACGAAACGAGTGCAAGGACCTACGTTTATACGTAATATAATGTCATGTTCCTTATGGTGCACAGCACCAGTCCTGTCTAGATATACCTACGTGCTTCGACTTTGTCCTAATCATCACGCCAAGACTAGCTGTAAATTGGCTCATTGTGTATAACCACTTAGCCTAAGTACAAATGAGTCACTAGTACTCAATATGGAATATTCCACGCGTCATGTTGACATTAAACAAAGACAGACTGCGATCAGAATGCGTTAGATGTTGCATTATCAACGGTATTCCAGCTTAGTGACATCATATGCTGATGATAGAACATGTTTTTTAGCGGAGTTCCACAGTATTCTTTGAATCATTTTGTATAGGTACGTGTGTGTCTGTTACTAAAATAGTTACAAATCCGAAAGCATTTTCTATGAGTATAATAATAGTATAGATCCCCAAACGCGGTGTCTACACACCCACTTCTCGCTCGAGTTGGTATATTTTGTGTACCTAGGTGCCTAGATGTCGAGTCCATCGTTGTCTTTCAAGCATGACCGTATACACGTCTTTGGATATATTCTCAAACGTATGGAGCTTTCCTCTCGATGTTTTTCTTCACCGTGAAGCTCGAGGTGTGACTAATCTTCTATCATTGCATGTCCACGCCTTTCCAAATGGGTTAGGTGGATTTTATAAAACCTGCTGCTTTACAGCGAATTGCTAGCGTTCTTTGTCCGTAATAGTTCTATCGCGATAGCAAAATTTACCGGAATCTCGGGCTCATGATCTGGTTATGGGGCAACATAAAACAACAATTGTACTGAAACTTAATCTGATTTCTATCGGACAACGCTGTCAACCTAGAGTGGGCAGGAACCAGTCCCGTTGGACCTCCCTGCCTCCCCTCACCCCCGTTGATACATAATCGCGAACAGGAACGCAGTATCGCTCTCCGCGGATCTCTGCAAACTGGATGCCTTAACAGATTTGCTGTCAGAGTTAATCAAGTTATTTGTGTTGGTTTGCAACACAAGTCCTTAACGGTCATTCCTGATTTGGTCAAAGCCGAATGTCTTCAATAATTTAGATAGAACTATTTAATTAGCTGCCAGATACTTAAAGCCTTTTTAATTTACAATAACGATTCACATTATTTACATAATAATAATATAATAATATATCCTCACGCCTTCCCACAAGGGTCCCCGAAGGGGTAGGCAGAGGTGTATAGGTAATACCCACACACCTACTTTCCACCAGAGGTATATTGGGTGCCAACGTGACAGATGGCGAGTCCATCGCCGTTACTCCGGCACGACTATACATACGCCTTTGAATTTCTTCTCAGACGTATGCAGGTTTCCTCTCGATGTTTTCCTTCACCGTTCAGCTCGTGGTGAGACTAATCACTGTACTTAAGTTCAGAAAAACTCATTGGTACAGTCGATGGTATCATTCGAACGTGCGACCTTTGCGTCGCAAGCAACTGCTCGAACCACTCGGCCACCATGGCAAGGAGACTAATTAAATAATGTAATTAGCTGTCATAGACGCCCGTATGGTACAAAGGGGTGCATTTTGGGTGCAAGGGAAAATAGATATTTTTTTTGTATATCTAAGCTGGACTAGAAAAATGTGGTCTTCGAGGTAAGTGGTTACCGCCGCCTATAGAAGTTAGTAGCACCGAGAAAATCGCTCGCGTGCTGCCGACCCTGCAGGAATCTTTTCACACCCTTCTTAAAGAACTCCATGTTTGCTCTCTAGGGACAACTTCAACTGGAATTCATGCCACATCACAAGCCATAAATGATTTGATGAGGAATATCACAATATCCACGTTCTTAAAGGTTTTATTTCCGTGCAGTAAAACCTCTTTGATAAATAACTTTGATATCTCAGTGGCTTGTCGCTTGTAAAAGACATAGTCGGTAAAATTAAGCAAAGCTTGTGTTACTATAACTAGACATCCAAGACTAAGGTACAAATACTCGTATTCATCACACAAATATTTTCCTTCAGCGGGAATCGAACCCGGGACCTCAACTTTCGCAGGCATGAGCTCTAACCACTAGACCAGACGGTCGTCAAACTAGTCATGCATACATTTTCCCAAGGGCAAGGACCCTTGGAAGGGTTGGCAGAGGTTTATGAACACCCATTACCGAAGTAAAATTTAGGTGACATCCTGTCAGGTCTATTGCTCAGGCTTGACTAAACATACTTTGAGCTTCCTCTGCCATGTTGACAAGTGGGCTTCCGCTCGACGTTGTCCTTCCCCATATTGCTTGTGGTTAGCTTAATCGGATAAGGATTTGAAAATTAAATGCAAATTTACATCATTTGAATAGTGTATACATTTGCATTGTATTATAATTTTATTTAAATGCATTACTGATCGGCAAAATTGATTGAATCGACAACATTCTGATGTTGACGAATCATCCGATATCTGTTCCTTCGTTAGCCCAGCATCATTTATACAGCTTTTATACTTAAAATAAAGATTTATCCCACTGTAAGCTATAGCGATAGTCCAGAGCTAAAGCTAACCTACCAATATTATAAATAGATTTTGTCCGCGACTTCGCCCGCGTGGAGTTTGAATGAATAGCGTATGTATTTTTTGGGATTCAAATGTAGCCTATGTCCTAATCCTAGGTATAAGCCATCACTATTTCAACTTTCAGCCATAATGGTTCAGCCGTTTTGCCATGAAAGAACTTATAAACTTTCGCCTTTATAATATTTGTTTATAATATTATATAAGCCGTGGTGGCCGAGTGGTTCGAGCAGTTGCCTGCGACGCAAAGGTCGCAAGTTCGAATCCCGACTGTACCAATGAGTTTTTCTGAACTTAAGTACAGTGATTAGTCACACCACGAGCTTTACGGTGAAGGAAAACATCGAGGAAACCTGCATACGTCTGAGAAGAAATTCAAAGGCGTATGTATAGTCGTGCTTGAGTAACGGCGATGGACTCGCCATCTGTCACGTTGGCACCTGATATACCTCTGGCGGAAAGTGGGTGTGTGGTTACCTATACACCTCTGCCTACCCCTTCGGGGACCCTTGTGGGAGCTAGGTCAATTTGTGTGGAATAGTACTTAGGTATTTATTTATTAAATTTTGCGCAAGTGGAACCACAGGCCCCAAGTAGTTAAGTATGCGCGGACATTTCAAAAGTCCGGCAAGTTAACTTACAAACCTCATTGTGAACGATAAATATTTTGTCAGCTGTGAAACGCAGCTTTGCGAGGCATTTACAAACACACGCCCAATTATCGTGTGTAAAAAATTATGTGATGCCAAAAGGACAAGTTACGAGTACCCGGGGCAGATGGAAGGCGCATTGAAATGTACACGTATAATTTGAGCAATGCCTTTTAATCGTCCATGGTAGGTTGGTGGATTGACAACTTGATGGATGATAAGCATGGTCCTTTGCTAGAGCTCGTTTCCATTATCATCAATCTTAATTGTTGCTCTGTTCGCTTGCAACTAATAAAGTAACTTTGGTTATTGCAATGCTGCAGGGGCGACTCTCTGTACTCTTATATATATATATATATAGGAGATCCCATTTGTGAACTCACTCATCACGATATCTCAGAACTTTATGCCGATTGACTTGAAATTTGGTGCAGAAGTATTCCTTACGCGGTGTAGAGGTCAACTAAGAACTGATTTTATGAAACTCAACTTTTAACTTTTTCCCCAGGTGAAGTTGGCGGGACAGCTAGTACTTACATATATGTATATGTATATGTCTATCTATCTGGTCCGCTGTGAATATGTTTTTGGTGCTAGCGGTGATCGAACCCGTGACAATCTGAAAAGCCTGGCAAGCGGTTACCACAGCATACGGACTCTCGGTATCCAGGGCTACAGTACGGGCTTTGACGTCCTACAATTTAGACCTTTTATCTCTTATACTGAATCACTATATTTCACACTCGTAATGTATGACAAGCAATTATAATATACAGACAATTAGTGTTGGTATTGTGGTATTATTGGTATCTCGCATATGCGAGTGCAGGCTCGAACCCAGGTGTTGTACTATTGAGACAATAAGAGCTTAACGGTAGTTAAAAACACCGTGTTCATTTGCATAGCTCTAAGAGTATCGGAGTCAAACCACTGCTCCGCACTTCCTAATGAGAAGGCGCAAGATATTATAAATAACATAAAGTATAGTGGAAATATACACGCCATGAACAATGTTAAAATCGACTTATTCCTAAATCATGATAAAAATGTTAAAGGCCCACGTATGTCAGTAGGTAATGCTAATGAACTACAAAATATATTTATACCGAAGTCCTTCCTTACATCATTTGCAGTAACGAACATTCCGTCGACTCAGATTCATCTCGTAGCGTTTATATTTTAATGAGATCGGATTGAATATTGCGAATCATGCATATATAAAAGCATTCAATCTAATGAGAACATAACAAGTGCATACTGCTTAGTAATAGCTTTTAACTGAAGCAGATGTTAAGAAAATAGGGAACGGTTTTTGAACGTCAAATATTATATACTAGCTGCGTCCCGCGGCTTCCCTTGCGTAAAATTTCATTTTCATGAGCAACGTTGTTCCAGCTCATAATCCGGCTGTGTGTGAAATTTCATCCAATTTCGTTCAGTAGTTATTCAAAAAACTCTTGAAAAAAGGTCAGGTCAAGAGTACCCTAAACCGAAGAGCACTGTCCACTTTGAGAATAATGGATCGTAGCAAGTGGAAAGAAGTGGTCTCTGCCTACCCCTACGGGAAAGAGGCGTGATTATATGTATGTGTGTATGTAGTCATTCAAGTTATGTGATTAAAACGATGAAAGAAAATATCGTCAGTAATTCTGGATTCGCCCGAATAGAGTGGCAGATCTCTCGACTTGCGACCTTTCGCTTCGTCCACATTCAGGAGTCTTAACTTTATAATAGTTCCCATTTTGAATTACAAAGGATTGATTAAAGGGAACGATTATCAACAAATATGGACCCAAAATGGCTCCCCAAGGTACTCCATACACAAATCGAATTGTATATGCAAAAATGATCACGTATTACTTGCATAATATTGATGCGATACACGTGGCGCTTTGCATGTAACGTTGAATACAAATTGAACGTAGACGAGTAACAATGTTGTTCTTACATGTCATACCTACCATGTCAAAGGCAATCGTAAGATTTATTATTTAATAGCATGAGACAATAGGAGATAATTGTGGCGTGACTGAAGGTTCTGTGGAATTGTCTACTTGTGTCTATAAACAGACAATCGGGAAAAACATGATACCTACACATTAGTCCTTCTAGCACCTTAAGTAACGCTATTATGTAATCCGTGGATGACGTTGGCTTCATAATGAAATAAAATGTAAATAATAATAATATAATAATATATCCTCACGCCTTCCCACAAGGGTCCCCGAAGGGGTAGGCAGAGGTGTATAGGTAATACCCACACACCCACTTTCCGCCAGAGGTATATTAGGGTGCCAACGTGACAGATGGCGAGTCCATCGCCGTTACTCAAGCACGACTATACATACGCCTTTTGAATTGTTTCTCAGACGTATGCAGGTTTCCTCACGATGTTTTCCTTCACCGTAAAGCTCGTGGTGTGACTAATCACTGTACTTAAGTTTAGAAAAACTCATTGGTACAGTCGGGATTCGAACTTGTGACCTTTGCGTCGCAGGCAACTGCTCGAACCACTCGGCCACCACGGCTTTAATAAAATAAATGTACTTATTCTATAAGAAGTTGAGATGTGTATCATGTTGCTGCTTGTCGTTTCCATGATAGAAAATACAATAAAAGAATGAAATACAATGAGTGAAGAAAGATTGATGAAACAGATATACAAAGCAAAAGTGTGTGCAAGAAGAGGCAGAGGAAGGCCACGTTCCAACTACCTGGATCAAATAGATCGGACTCTCAAGGACGGGAACGTTAAGAGTACTCGAAATCGACGAGCATGTATGAAGAGACTGATGAATGTGGACGAAGCGAAAGAGGTATGTAAGTCTAGAGAGAACTGGCGCTCTATACTCTCTGCCTACCCCGTTAGGGACTTGGCGTGATGATATGT